>JAUCMX010000024.1:11339178-11404178 GCA_033459395.1 Hemibagrus guttatus
ATACATCAGCACATATGTCTATATTAAATAACAGACTTTATAACACCATGTACAGCAGCTGCATGGCACCCAGCTGTTAAACCCAGTGAAGCACAGTGGCCCAGTTTATGCAGAACATTTCCGATGAAATGTGAATGTTCCAAGGACGATGCATGTTGCTCTGAATTTAAATATTTGAGACTTATTTTTTGTGTATTTCTAAGCATTAAATTCTTTTTCAGATTTTTAAGATTAAGCTCATCCAATCCCAAAATCACTCACATTCAGTAACTGCTTTCAGGGTTACCTGTCTGGATATGAGGCATGAATACACTCAGAACATAAACATGTGCACACCTTGAGTTGATTTAAAACAACAACCTACAGGCATGTTTTTGGGAGAAAACATAGTAAACCCATATGGACACAAGCAGAACATGAACAAACATTATATAGACAGTAATCTGAGCTCAGAATTGATCCAGATCCTTCAGTTGTGAGGCAGGAGGGATGCTACCCTCTGCATCACTGTGGCACCTTCTTGTACAAACCTTTATTGGTTCAACATTTACTTTCAGACAACCAGATCAGAATAATAAAATAATAGTTCAGACTTTTGCATGTAAAGGGTATTAAGAGGTATTCCTGAGCTCACAAAGCTCAAAGCTTTGCATCTTTTAAACTGCCCCCATTGCCAAAAGTTTTGGAACACCCCTCAAAATCATTGAATTCAGGTGTTGTTTTTCAGGTGTTGGGCTTGACCCCTTAGTTCCAGTGAAAGGAACTCTTAATGCTTCAGTATACCAAGACATTTTGGACAATTTCATGCTCCCAACTTTGTGGGAACAGTTTGTTGATGACCCTTCCTGTTCCAACATGACTGCACACCAGTGCACAAAGCAAGGTCCATAAAGGCACGGATGAGCGAGCTTGGTGTGGAGGAACTTCACAGAGTCCTGACCTCACAGAACATCTTTGGGAGTGGAGACTGCGAGCCAGGCCTTCTTGTCCAGCATCAGTGCCTGACCTCACAAACGCGCTTCCCAACCCCTGAAAAACAACACCTGAATTCAATGATTTGGAGGAGTGTCCCAAAACATTTGGCAATATAGTGTATGTACTGTATGTGGAAGATATACGGTGATGGACTGTCCAGACTGCATTCCCTTTCTGCACCCACAGTTAGAAAAAACACTGAAGATAAAAGAAGGTTTAGCAAATATTTCTTTGAACAAGTTCACCAAGGCCAAGAAAAGAATAACCAATACCTCCTGAAAACCATTCTGCACCCCAGATTTTCAGCATAGCTCTTTCTGAGTGTACTTCTTTCTGGCAGTGTGTTCAGCTGAGGTTATTTTTCATTTAGTTCCTTTGTGGTTTGAAAGATCGTTTAACACAATTACTACTTATTAATTCTCAACCAGCAGCAACTTTAGATTAAAATAATAGTACAATCCTGGGAACATTAATTAATTCATTCATTCATTGTCTACCGCTTATCTGATCTATTCTCGGGTCATGGGGAGCCTGTGCCTATCTCAGGCGTCATCGGGCATCAAGGCAGGATACACTCTGGACGGAGTGCCAACCCATCGCAGGGCACACATACACACTCTCATTCACTCTGCATTACTGCATTACTGAATGTTTTGCTAATGATAATCTGTACACCAATGCACATTGCTATGGATTCTCCATGTTCTCAACTGAGTTCAGTTAGTTCCCCCCTGACAGCTTTAGTGACACTTCATGATGCAACAGTGTATCATGATGCAACATAAAACATGAGAAGAATCTCTCTCTCTCTCTATCTTTCTATATTTTGTATGTGACTCACACTCTTTGTCTCTATCTCCCTCTTTCATGCTTACCCGTGTCTCTGCATCACTCTAGCATCAGTGGCAATGGTTGCTATAGTAACCCAGCTGAGTACTCGCTTCATAGCTTCACTGAGCAATCACAGACCTGTGGGCAAACTCATTACAACACATATTACGCACACAACACACACACACACACACACACAGGTAAAAAAAAAAAAAAAGCAAGACAAAAATAATTTATTCAGTAATCCATTCTTCGTGTGACTAACCAGCACTTTTATTTTACGATAGTGACGTCAATTGTCTCGTTTACTCTGATTGGTACAGCAGTAAATTGGGTTTCAGTAATTGCACAATGCTGCTCTCTCCTGGTGAACAGCTGTAGTTACAGCCCTCTCACATCTTTCACTAACCAGTAACATTATGTACAGTCATGTTCATTGATGTACAATCATAATAAAGCTACAATTGTGTATACAAAAAAAAGTCCCTGTGTTATGAGTCCTCCTGATGATCATGTAGTAATGTAATGTAACGTAATTCACAGTCGGTGCTGTGTCATGTGCTATGTAAGATTCATCAGATGCCAGCTCAGCATACCCCAACTTTGGGCAAAAAAGATGTCTGACTCCACAGAAGCTGGCAGCCAATCAGGTGAGAGAAAGATAAAGAGCATGAGTAAAGAGTAAGACCATTTGTCTGAACAAAACAAATGAAAGTGCATGAGCAAAGGAAGAGAATATGGTTCAAGTAACAATATTTTTTTATTTGATGAAAAGATAAGGCATTTATTTGTTCTCATATTTATTGGGAAGCTAGTGACTAGCAGATGATAGTCTGACAATTTATCCATCAGACTGCTTTCCACTTTAAAATGATCCATTTGTGTACTAGACCCTAAACTTATGCATTTTCCTTAACACATACCAACATTTAAAAAACTTCAACTGCAAGATCCTTCAAAATTGTTCAGTTAAGAGATTGGCCTCATCACAGTACTGAAACTGCACTGGTTAAAGTAGGAAATGACAAACTTCCGACTTCTGACCAGTAACTTAACAAATGCTTCCTGTTTCACTCAAATCGTCAGTACATATTATAAGTAAGACAACAGAATGCTTACAGAGTTTGAGTTAACTGGGACAGTTTGATGCTTTCCCAGTGTCTCTCATGCAATCACTCATGTTTTTGATGGAGGAATGATAAAACACTGAAGTTCTAGCCAGATAGTACACATGGTGTTATATCTTTAAACACTGTTTACGTCATAATAGATCAGGATAAATGATTAGATCAAGTTAAATTAATTTTGCATTTGAACACAAAGCTAAAGAAATAGCTTTTCTGTTGAGAAACAGAAAGAGCACAGGAAGGCAGTATAATCAATCTATGACAAACATAAAGCCAAATCAGTGCTCATGCTTGCCTTTCTCAAGTATTTTCTTCCAGACAGTATAAAAGAAAAGGTAATGTGATATGAAGGCACTAGAGGGAGGTAGAAACCAGTGTTTACACTGTGCACTTTCTTTTATGTTTTACGGACTACACTTTTTTTGTATTGACAGGCCAAATCTAAAACTAGTTGGTTGACTCAAAGTGTTTCAACTAAGAAGCTGTAATTGCCTAAAGAACACCTTGAAGTACCCTAGACAGACCCTATTAATGTATAGAGAGATCAGATGTTACTGGTCTGGTTCCTGCTGTTTCTCTTTGGAGCTTTCTATTGTGACCAGACCTAATCAAGTAAAGATTCATAAATTTCCTGAAATTCTATTTCAATCTTTTTGTATTTCATCAGCTTTTTTTCCCCAGATGCACTCACACACCACTTGATGAAATTTAATGTTGATTTTTTTTTCTTGTGTGCAGCACAAAACCTCATGAATGAAAACCAGCATGAAGGAAGGTCACAGGGGGAATTCACCTAACTCTATTAGCCACAGTGACAGCGACAACAAACATGACCTCCGCAGCTGTTGTCACTGTTGAACAGAATGCTTAAAACTGTCACTGGAAATTGCTTTAATGTAAACTGTAATTCATGGTGAAATCTCTATGTTCATGTGCTCATGATGGTCTAGCTAACAAGCTGTGAGTTTATTATTCTGGACTACTTGAGTTGTTACTATAACAACCAAGCATACAGGACTATAGGTTGACCAAAAAAATAGAATTTGGTCTTTTGTAATTAAATTAAAATAAAATTTTAAAAAAGCATTTACTTTTATATATTTTTATCCATCCCTTTGTGGTACCCTGTTGGCAAGTTTTCCAGCTGCATCTGTTGCACTGAACTGTGCCCAGCAGTGTGTGTATTTTTCAAGGGCTGGTTGTTGTGCCGTCTGGCCGGCTAAAGACTCAGCTCTAGGGTAGGGAGCAAAACTCGGCTTGACTAAATGAATAGGGACATCTGCACACAAGGACAGAACAAGAGTAAGAGAGAAAGAGAGCATGGATCACTTGCTGAAGACACTATGTGATGTTTTTGTGAGAGAGGAAGGATGGACTGAGTGTGCCACATGGAGATGAGAGGGGAAATAAAGAGCAGTGGCTACTGCCATGCCTGGGGGAGGGGAAGCTGGCAGCTGTAACCCTTTCCCTCTTTCCAGACATACAGGCACACTAGTGGAAGGCTGCCAGCCTCCTGCAGGGAAGCAGGGTGTGTGTGTGTGTGTGGCTTAACTGCCCATTCAAATATCTGAAAAAAGCAGGCTGCAAATTTAGTTCTGCCATGTGTTATATCTAAATGAAAAAGGATTGTGGAATCCGTGTGTCTTAATTCCTGCTTGTTAGTATTTTTACATTTGAATAGTAAATCTCAACCAGAAGGACATGCCCTGAGGATCAACTTAGTCAAAGAGATGCAGACCACCTTATCTTCTGCTCATCTGTTTCTTGTTTCATTCCTTCCTCTTGCTCCTCTGCCTTCACCTTCATACAATGCATGCGCAGACCCAGCTACACAGCCTGGGTGTTAAGACATTCATGATACAGTTTAAACTGGCAAAATTGAGATGTATTTTTTAAGTGATGTTAAAATGACATCACAATAAATTCAGATCCTGATAATATGGAGAAAGCTTAAAGGCAGTTTTACAAATTCACCATAACATGATTTTCTATATACAGTAGGACAGAATACAGACCAATCGGCATTCTAACTGCCAGTGGACTCGGCCCTCGACAAGACAGACAGCTATTTATTAGAATATTAGAACGTATTCAGCCAGAATTAGTTTGAATTCAATTATAATAAATATGGATAATCATCTACAGCTGCTACTCTGTGAGTTTATTTTTATCTGCATCAGCAGTGTCAATTTTTTCTCCCTCCAAACCTTAAAAATGTTCAGGCCATGATCTGTACTGCCTTCTAAACAAACCGATGTGGAGTGCATTAATTAAACCTTGTGTGGATGAACACCTCTGCTATTTTATAGGCAGATGCTTCATCTTAGAAACTTGTTAGAAACTGTTTCTTCACGTTCATCACAAGTTCCTGGGGAAGATGTACAGATTTGAGCACACCAAGTAAATGTACAAAAAATATATCAGTGATTTCAGCACAATTGTTGAATCAGCTTCAGCTGTGTGGATGCGAGCTCTTTCACACCCATGCATCCATCCATCAAAAGTTATGTAGGAGCAACATGCCTCTAAGTAATGCTCATGAGGAGAAGATGTACTCTGTAGGGATAGCTGTATGCCTGTCCTTTGTGACAGATGAACGATTGATCTGCAGATCCAGTGGCCGCCATCTGATCTAAATAGTACTCTAGTGCACAACGTGGACCAGCTTCCACCTTCATGGAATGCAAGATGATCAGGTGATTAATTTAGGTGATATGAGATTGTCTAGAGATGCTAAATTGGACCACATTGTCAATACATTGAGTTTCCCATCTTGTGACTGAAGTGATCACTAGAAAAAGGCACCTTTTAGAGGCACCCATTTCAGTTTAGCCTTCAGAGCTTCTTCCTTAAGGGACAAAGGGAGATCAAATGATGGACTCTTAAGGGAACAATGGTAAATGGAAGCACTTCACCCTTTTCAGAAAGGTCAAAATAGGTCCCAAGAGAAATCTGTGATGTACTGCAGTGTCCACTACATGCACCATTCGTGTAGATGGGACATGTGACTGTCTATCAGTCCCTGAAGAAAAGTTAGGATTTTGTGAATTGAGCCATGCACTGAATCCAGTCAATGAAGTGTATACCATTGATTGAATAGTTGTGTTCAGGAGTGTTTCATTGACTACTAGATCAGAGTCCTCATTTTATAATTCACTCTGAGGAGCCAAACCAAACCAGCAGACATAGGTGACTTGACAAGGGGTGCAGAATGTCTCTGTCTATTAGAAGAGTAGATATGCTCAGGGAGGAAGCTAGCATGGTCTTGCCATGATGGTTGCAATGTCCACAGATTCTAGGAAATTACACAAAATTAACTGTTGATGAATAGATCTTTTAGTGAATAGCACTCTGTAGCAATTTTTTTGCTAGCATGCCACTCAGAAAACACAGTTCAAGCAGAGTGGGAGTGCAAATCATTATAATAATAACACTAAATATTCAGTGTGTATTCATAAATGCTCAGGTGTGCCAAATAAGTCATTACCAATCTAGCTCATTCCCACGCTTTATCATTCTGAACCATACAAATATGCTACACATTGTTTGTGTTCAGAATAATCAAATAAAATTAAATATATCATTCTTAATCAGTAGGGCATTGGTGGCTCAGTGGTAGGTTTCTCACCTATCATGCGGCAGGCCCAGGTTCGATTCCCAGGCAATGCCTCAACCCCAGCCACTGGATGCAGTGCCGGTCCCAAGCCTGGAAAAATGGGAGGGTTGTGTCAGGAAGGGGGGGCACGGTGGCATGGTGGTTAGCATGTTTGCCTCACACCTCCAGGGTTGGGGGTTTGATTCCCACCTCCGCCATGTGTGTGGAGTTTGCATGTTCTCCCCATACCTCAGGGGTTTCCTCCCCCGGTCCAAAGACATGCATTGTAGGTTGATTGGCATCTCTAAATTGTCTGTAGTGAGTGAATGAGAGTGTGTATCCTGCCTCGATGCCCAATGACGCCTGAGATAGGCACAGGCTCACCGTGACGGATAAGATCGGATAAGCGGTAGACAATGAATGAATGAATGAATACTTAATCAGTAGCACTAGGGCAATAATTTATCTTTTGGTATAACTAGGTCAACAGTTTAGATTTTTAGGTGTATTATTATTATTATTATTATTATTATTATTATTATTATTATTATTATTGCCATATTTTACCTGCCCATGAAAGTATCCATTGCTGTCTATGATGTCCTCAGCAGCTACATAATTAGCTTTTTTATTTTCATGTCTTTTACCTTTACTCCTCTGATCTCTTTTCTGTCAGAACTCTTTGTGTTGCAGCCAGCAGACCAACAGGTCAAAGTTCAGCCACATGAAATTTCTGGCAAAGCTTTCATATAAAAGCACTTAGACTGTGTATATAGCGAAAGCATCATGCTGGATCATATCACATGCCTCTTGGAATGATACAGAAACAGAAAGACTGCTTGGAGTGTGTGAATGATTATAACTGTGTACATACTATATGTTTATATGTGTGAGAAGGTGCATGTTCTATACAAAGCACATACTAAATCCCAGACTATTTCCATATTATCATTACAAATAATCTGTAAATATTATGATATCAGCAAACTGTTGATTTTAATACTGCTATACTACCTTTTGTTATTATAAGTAAACAGATTATTTCCAGGAAAGAGTGTCAGCTAACAGTTTACAGCAATAAAACAGTAACACTACAGAAAAAGAAAATATTATGGGAGTGCCTGAGAAATAGCTACCACTCCATATGGAGTATACAGCTTCGGAGCAGCTGCTGTCTCTTAAGTGTGTGCCAGGACTGTTTCAGCCGGTTAACACACACACACATACAAAAAATCCACAACCAGACAAGTTGCATGCCCACTTACACACCCCAAACATAATGTGAGCTCAGAATAGTAATGACTCTATTTCAGCACCTACCTTTATTACATTCTAAACACACACTGCAGGTCCTCTGTCCTCTGTGTGTGTTATCAGGCACAATTTCTATATATCCAGCTCAAAACTGCTTTAAAGTTTGTCTGTGAACCTGAACTGCCATAAAATTGAAATGAATGTGGTAGGATCTTATTCAATTTCATACAAATACAGTGGAAAAGTGATGTTAAATTTTATATGAATTGATACATGTCCATGAACATCTTGCTATTCTACTTCGCTCATTTACTAAATACAATACATAAGTACAAGATACTTCTATGACAAATATGGCTAAGCTGTGAATTATGCTGAAAATATGGATTCCTCAAAGCTGTGGTGTTTCATTCGAAAGCCAATTTTCCAAAGCATTATTATAATTTCATGGGGTATGTGGGCCAGATGAACGTGGTCAGCACTGAGCCATCATTTGTTTGTTACCAGGGATAGAAGGCGGTCTGCATGATGGTGCAGTGGGAATCATTGCTCAGCTCTAGGGTTCGCGGCTCAATCCTGAGCTGAGATTACAGTCTGTGTAGCCTTTCGTATGTTCTCCCTGTGGGTGTGCATGGTACCTTGTGATGCACTGGTATTTACATTTACATTTACATTTCTGCCATTTGGCAGACGCTCTTATCCAGAGCGACGTACAAATGTGCTTTAATTCTCTATCAATGAATACATTAACACTGGTTCAATAGGACACAAACTTGGGGTACCATTAGCTTAAAAACTGAGTTGGGGATTTTTTTTTTTTGGTATAAAGCGATTAGTGAAGGTGAATGAATGGTAAATGATGTGAATTTGAACCTACAGACAGAGAGACACAACATGCTGGTTGGTGGAAGTTTGTGAGTTCAGTGTCAGAGTTCAGTGTCAGAGTTCAGTGTCAGAGTTCAGTGTCAGAGTTCAGTGTCAGAGTTCAGTGTAACGTCTAATGCCCATTTGAATAAAATCTCCCAAATTATAGTCCCTAATTAACCATTAAGTGCACATGTCTTGTATAGGTTTTACACTGCATTCTCTCCATGAATAGTAGTTCCAAACATACAAGCTGTGATATAATCTTAAAATATAATCTAAGCGTGCCATCATTTACCAAATCTCTCTCTCTCTATCTCTCTCTCTTGTGTCACTTACATTTTTTTCATATTTTACATAATCAAACTCAGTAATTCATTCCAACTAGGACTCCAGGGAACTGTGGTTAAATTTCTAGAGGAACCACAATCAGAAGAACAGAGGTTTTGTTAAGATACCAAGCTGCTTAGGGATTCCCGAGAGGCAACAGAAGAGCATTTTCTCCATCATCTGGAGATTGTGAGTTCAAATCCCTATGATGCTGCTGCCAGCCATCGCCCAGAAATCCAACAGAGCACAATTAGCTGTATTCCTAAAGAGGTCCCACTGATTCTGTTCACATGTTCTTCCTTCTTTACATTCCTTCTATGAATTTTCTGGCGAGAGAGATCTGAATCAGAAAGAAATCACACACAGGGATCCTCAGAGATCAGAAGGTTATAGCAATCTCATACTGTTAGAAATGACACAGATGTTGTTTTGCATCTGTGTGAAGTACGTATGTGTGTGTGTGTGTGTGTGTGTGTGTGTGTGTGTGTGTGTGTGTGTGTGTGTGTGTGTGTGTGTGTGTGTGTGTGTGTGAAACAAGAGACTTGTAGCTCATAGAGCTGTTAAACTTTTAAGAGGTGGTTACACACAAAACTCACATAAAACAGAGAACAACCGGTGTTCATGTGAAAGTAGAAGGCATTTCACCTTCTAGGAAATTTTTGAATATTACGTAACTCTTAAAAGAAAAAATAAAATAGACTGCAATGTAGCTCTGACAATGCTGGCAATACAACATGTTAATGGTGTAGGGGTTGTGTAGAGGTTGATGTGTACTTCACATCATGCAACAGCACCATATGTTACAGAAATACTAAAAACCAAGTACAAAGTATGCTCCAAGTTCATTAAAGAAAAAAAATAATTTTTCTGACACTTTATGCCTCATGGACGATATGTTCTGTTTAAAGGGATTGCATTTCTCTTTACAAGTAATAAATAAACACACCTCTGCTAAAACATTAGACGTGTTAGTGTAGTAAAATAGCAAAATGTGCAAACAAAAATGTTCTTTGATCAAATAATAATTATCAAATTATTTGATAATTATTTAAGGGCTTTGTTTTAGCTGAAGTAAATGATAGTTTCAATTGTTATTGTTCTTACTGGTATCATTTTAAACTAAAACAGATTTTTTTTACGGAGATACACTACTAAACTTATAAATGATCTCAGTGCTGATATATAAACACAAACACACAAACATACACCGCATTACTGGCAATGTTTCCAGAATCACCAGCTGTGAAACAGGACTGCTTTCACTTTTTAACCCAACATTAAAACATCTGCCTGATTTTTCAAGCAAAGTTTGCATAAACTATAGTTTGCAACACTGTAGATTATTTTCCAATAACAGGACATCCTGATATTTTTTTTCCAACACTAGCATTTTTTTTGTGCCACAAAAGTTCATTCCTGTTGTACCTTAAATTATAACAGCTACAGTTATTTCCATACCAGCTTCTCTTTTGTCCCTCTTGAAGTTTACAAGACAATCAAAGACAATAAGACGAGTATATCCCTTCAAGTCTCTGTGCAAGTTGTTGCTATAGAAACAAGTGCATTAATGCGGAATGCTACTGTCAGAGAAAATTAATGTTATAGAAAATTAATAAAGGCCTTTTGGAAATCGGGAAATTCAACACTGTACTATTATGTGGATTTTCACACCTATGCTGATGTGTGAGAACAGAATTGGAGGCTTAATTAATACAGCAGACAGGTATCATACTGTGCAGTGTTCCTCTCATTATCCTCTGTAATAGCTGTTTGTGTAGTGTAAGCCAAGCCTGTGGTGTACACTGAAATCTGATTTAAAGCGGTCAAAGCCAAATCTGTTCCAGTGACTCACCTGTGAAATACAAAAACGTTGCAAACACAAGTGCAAAACACTCAAACACTATAAACACAATTAGAGCATGACATTGCTTACATAATAAAATGATTAAAGTAGCCCAAATGTGTCATTTCGAGCCCTAAATTCATTCATTGTCTACCGCTTATCCAATCTATTCTCAGGTCACGGGGAGCCTGTGCCTATCTCAGGCGTCATGGCAGGATACACCCTGGACAGAGTGCCAACCCATTGCAGGGCACACACACTCTCATTCACTACGGACAATTTAGAGATGCCAATCAACCTACAACACATGTCTTTGGACCAGGGGAGGAAACCCGCAAGGCATGGGGAGAACATGCAAACTCCACACACACATGGAATAGAACCCCCAACCCTGGAGGTGTGAGGCAAACATGCTAACCACCAAACCACCATGTTATCACATAGCCACCTAGCTAGCTCACTGTTCATTAAATAGCTTGTCTGATGCCACATACTATTACATATCATATGTGATAGTTTCAGATCAATCCAGACTATTCTTTAACATCTCCTACTAAGCTCAGACATAATTCTCAACCTGTTCTCAATAAAGTAATCTAATGTCCAAAAACTAAACTTGTTCATCAAAGGTCTTTTGGATAGTTTAGATATGTTTGCTTTGTAAAAGGATTGTACTTGTTATAGTGATAGTCTCTGATGTGAGGTTCTACCCAGAAACTGTTCTGAAGTACAGCACAGTGAAATTGTTTCTTTGAATATCTCAACTTGGAGGTTGGGGTCAGACCATAGGGTCAGCCATTATGCAGCACCCCTGGAGCAGTAAGGGTTAAAGGCCTTGCTCAAGTGCCCAACTTTAGCAGCTTTACAGTGCTGGGGCTTTAACCCTGATATTGCGATCAACAACCCAGAGCCTTGAGCTTTGAGGGTTTCTTGAGTTGACCATTTACTTAGTGTACTGAGAAATGGAAGTGTGCTGTGAAAATAAGAAATTGTGCTAAACACAGTTAGTCTAGTTTATTATGAATGTGTGTGTGTGTGTGTGTGTGTGTGTGTGTGTGTGTGTGTGTGTGTGTGTGTGTGTGTGTGTGTGTGTGTGTGTGTGTGTAAGGCTATGTTAGGTGAAAACAGGATCTGTGGGTATGTAGGTTAATACAAAGCAGCTGCAGGCAATATTCACTCATTATTATCATCAGGTTGTACTCCTTGTATTGGGAGCAGTACTTCTATCCACGTGCCCACCCATTGACTTTAGAACTTAAGAATGGTGCATTTATTATGAATTTTATTATTTATAGTGTGAATAGGAAAATCTTATTTGCACCTTAATCATTACAATGTGCATAATACAATTACCTAAATGTTAATCCCACTTTCCACTGCACAGCACATTATTCACTCTCGCACTTTACAGTGGAATCTCTGGGCGCTGTCCTTTCAGGACCAGTTTTCCCTTTCTCTTGCTTGTTCCCTCTTTTCTTGTACTTGACAGAGCTGCTGCCCCCCTACCTGCCTGTGTGAGCTGGTACAGCCCCCGTTCTCTCTCTTTCTCAATGCATTTTGCCCTTATAAGGAGAGAGTGAGAGCAGCGAGCGGGGACGAGAGAGCGTGCAGTTGGACTATACTATCTGCACACACGTTGCAGGGGTGTGTAGAAGAGCTAGAGGAAGGCAAGTGATGGTGAGTAACACAGCTTCTTTGAGGCTGCGAATGAAGGGCCAAAAATAGGCTTCTAGGGTGAACTGAGCAAGAGCGTGGGAGGAGGAGAGAGGGAAAAAGATGAAGGGAAGAAGAAGAAAAAGAGAGAGAGAGAGAGAGAGAGAGAGAGAGAGAGAGAGAGAGAGAGAGAGAGAGGACACAGTAGAGTAAGCTGATCTCTGTGGGATGATGGCACATTATAGAATGTTACACTGGGTTATTTTCAGACACATAGAGTGGCAGTACACGACTGAGTCCATCAGTGACTGAAAAGGACAATGTCAGACTGTTACATATACTGTAACCTTTAAGACTTGTAACTGTGAAACCTTTGAACATGAGGATGACTGATCTGCATATTTTTTAGTTTTCCGTGCTCTAACACACCTGATCCAACCAACTAAATGAGACAGAAATATCCAAGGCCAGGGAAGAAACTTAGACAAATTCCTCTCCATCCACTGCAGCAGAATACAAAATGAGCAAGGGAGTTAGTTTACGGGAATGAATAAAGTCTTCATCATGACCAGGCCATTTAAATTAGAATTCACACCACAGTCAGTCAGAACCACCCTGAACTGTAGTTCTGCAGAGCTTTCTACAACTGCATAGCTGCAATCATGCTTAAAAGCAGTGAGCTTATTGCAGTAATACAGTAGGTGGGTGTGAATTTTTATTCTGAACACTGCTTATCACTTCTTTTTTCTCATTTCACACATTTTTGGAAGACATGAAAGACATATGGACTTCTATTGTTGATACAGAGCAGAATACAGGGTTGAACAACTGACCCAATAAAGTAATGTCTAGAACATTCATTATAAATGACTCAGCTTTAAAATTCACAGATATTATTATCTTTTTCCAAATACTGTTTTCCAAAAAGCCATGATATAATATAACTAATGAAAATTCTCCTATTACTTGATGGATTTGATCGCTGTACATAATGATTAAATCCTATAGTCCTTAAGGGTAAAGTTAATGTAAATCTTCACAGTACTATACCTACCATTCATATAAACATATTGCTCCCTTATTAAGCATTAAGAACTACTTAGAAAATGCTGCTGTAATCAAAAAGTATCTGATGCTCACAGTGAATATGCTTTCAACACACTTAGTAGTATACTTTTGTGAATTATTTCACTATACAATGTCACAAAGAAGAGGAAGAGACCAATTTTGTGTCTGGTTCCGCTCAAGGTCTCTCCCTTTTTGTCATCTCAAGCAGTTCTTCCTCACCTCTCACTTGCTTATTAACAAAGAGACCCAAATATAAAGCTACATATTAAAGCTTTTAATACTAAATAATACTTTAATAGGGGGGCACGGTGGCTTAGTGGTTAGCACGTTTGCCTCACACCTCCAGGGTTGGGGATTCGATTCCCGCCTCCGCGTGTGTGTGGAGTTTGCATGTTCTCCCCGTGCCTCAGGGGTTTCCTCCGGGTACTCCGGTTTCCTCCCCCGGTCCAAAGACATGCATTGTAGGTTGATTGGCATCTCTAAATTGTCCATAGAGTGTGAATGAGAGTGTGTGTGTGTGCCCTGTGATGGGTTGGCACTTCGTCCAGGGTGTATCCTGCCTTGATGCCCAATGACGCCTGAGATAGGCACAGGCCCCCCGTGACCCGAGTATAGATCGGATAAGCGGTAGACAATGAATGAATGAATACTTTAATACTAAAGCTCCTTTGTGACAATGTGTATTGTTAAAAGCTCTATATAAATATAATTGAATTGAATTATGAAGGTATAATAAGGATTCTTAGGTCTCTGGTCTTCTATTATGCTTGCATGCTCTCATATACCCTTACAAATAGCCAGAATATCATGATCTTCCACATCATTATGTTTATCCAAAACCAGCACTGGTCCAGCTTTTCAAAAAAACAGAATATCTCTTTCTGGCTTGCTGAGAAGAGATTAGGTGGCAGAGGTTCATGCTGTTTCTCGGGTTCACTGAAAGGTCACTCAGTGAAAAGACCACTCTCAAATAGCTGCGTGTTTGCAGCTTCACCAGCCATGGTAATATTTAGATCATTATGATAATAATCTAAATACTAATACGCGTTGGGGAAGAGCATTCATTTGATGCATAGGTCTGTTGTTTTAAAAGGATGTTCAGAAGGAAATAATGTTAGATAATGCAGGAAATCTGTTCTGTCTTAGTGATAGCTGTCCTAGTGTTAACACACATGTATTCTTTGTGTGTTTATGGAATCCTCTTTCATTTTCTGATGAAGTGATCACTTAAAAATCCATGTGTTTTCCATGGAGGTTCATTCATGTATCCATTTTTAGCAACTGAGGTAACATTCAATCCAACAAAAAAGGAAAGTCATGCTAATTATAGTTACAACGAATACTGAAAAATTATAGTCAAGTAGAAGTACTGTCACTTCCTAAAAAAATGTATTGTGAGTGGATCCATTCTGCAAAGTAAGCAATTTAAAAATAGAGTAATGAGCGTTTTATTTCACTGTGAGTGCTTTTACCCCTTATAACATGATCTAACCTATTTAGCATAAAACCCAGTCTTACCTGTCAAATTAGAGGCCTGAATTATTCTACAGCGGGCGTAGGAATGCAAAGTGAACATGACATGAGAACACTATTGCCCTGCTTGGCCTTGACTTTGAAAAGCTTTTGCAGATGCCACCATGGATATTCTGGTGCATTAACGTTAATGCTGCTTGAGGCATCCTCATCTCCTCCTACGACCTCCATGATTATTAGCAGTTGGCACCAGTTCTACTGTTGCCACACAGGTTTTCGATATGATTGGCTAGGAAGAATAAGAAGAGTCCAATGGCTGTCTCTGTAATCGCAAGAAGTGTACACAAGTTCACACTTCTAAGGAAAAATAGTTGAGTAAAAGTACTGAACAATTCAAGTAAAATTACATCCAATTACAATTCCTGAGAAAACAATTTAATTACAGTAATAAATGCATTTGTAATTTGTTACTTTATACCCTAATTAAAAACAACCTGATGGGAAAAGCATGTGTTGCCATTGTTTGCTTAGTTGTGGTTAAAAATTATATTTGAGCATAACCACCCATATTTCACTTCCTATCTGACATGTTATCTGCCCTGCATCGGTCAAATGTGTCATATAGTACATAGCCGACAGGAAAGCACATAAAAGAAAGGCCCAGGCAGTCAGCAAATTGTCAGATTTAATCACACTTCACTGCTTGACTGATTTCATTAAATGCATCAGTTGACATATAGGGATTTCCCGTGATTCCTCACTATTTTGGCCATAAGACAAATAGCATATTTTGTTGCTATATTATGTATTTTTGTTAAAACTGAACCTGATCTTGAACTTCTGTTTCAAATTCAACAGCAACAACAGATTAAACATAAATCGGAGGACGAGTCATGACTGAAAATAAACCGCTGTATGCAAGCATTTAGAATGAAATACATTACAATCCTAAGTATAACTGTGTGGGAGATCTTAGTAGTGAGATAAGCAGTGACAAACATGGTTATAATTAGATACATTAAAAGAATTTGTAATTCACATCTCCCTGTGCACATTGTGGGAGTTACCTTCTCAGACCATGTTGGGCATTTGTAATAATGATATGTGATTCAGTCTAAATGATTCATTCTGTTTCAATAGCTGCTTTTGTGAGCTTATTTTGGAGACAAGCGCTGGGAGAACAAAAAAACCATGGCAAACAAGGCAGATGTGACAATTAATGATCACCTAGGATTGCTTCACATCTGTGAAAAGTTGCACTTAACTACACTGCAAAAAACTAACAGCTGACACCTGTGTGCACTGAGGGTGTACCAAAATGACATTGTATGTATCTGTATTCAGGTTTAAACTAAAAATGTGTGTCCTAAACTGGGTGCTTTCTTTTTTCCACTATACCCCGGGAAAGAAGGAGTAAGAAGAGAGAAAGCCTCAGCAGTAGAAACGCCAACGTTGCCAGTCAGTGAATTCCGGCTCTCACAGTTCCTCAACCTCATCTACATCATTCAAGTTATCCATGAGACAGTTCCTTATCATATATATATGATATATATGATATATATATATATGTTTATACCTTTCTTCACAATACTTTCTTCTTGAATTAACTGTGTTTAGCACAATTTATCAAAATTAAAAAGCTAGTCCCGTAATGCTGCATTTGAATAGAGGTGGTAATTTCTGAACTCTGACAAGAAGGAAAAAAAAGAAAATAGTTAAACAGGAGCAAGTGATAACAAATTACAGCATTAAGAGTAAAGAAAATAGCAAGGATGAGACAAAGTAATACAACAAAACTTAGTACAGAAAAACACTGTATATTCTAATATTTACTTTCAATCAGCATGCAGACATATTTGCTTTATTAATTGTATAATATTAACTATACAGTTTGCTGTTTGGAGAGGTAATCGTCACAGTTAGCTAAGCTTGTTGCTCACAAGAGACAAACATGGAGGCGTTTTGAGGTAAAAAATGGAGTAATTCCAATTTCCAAGTTTCAAGAACTCCCACTTCTGAGGTAAGTGAAATGCAGCATAATTTAACTCACCATGACCATTCAGTTAAGGAAGAATAAATAAATGGTGTAAATGCATTCAACAGCACAGCCTGTTTATGTTAATGAATGTAGTCTTTGTTTGTTCGCCAAGCTGTACATATGGCCTCTTATTCACGCCTGTATGAAAGCAAAAGCTTCCAACATTTGTCACATTTGTCACAACAAGATAGCATTTGAACTTTTCTGGAAAGTTAAAAAAAAACGGTGTGCTTCTTATTTGTATCTGTTTAGAATATATTAATTGTTTATTCACAACAATAATCTAATGTATACTTGTTCACATGTGTGTGACATATAAGTATTGGCCTACTGATAAGAAGGTTGTGAGCTTAAATCCCAGGACCACCAAGCTGAGGCAATGAGCCCTCAAGCAAGACCCTCAACTGCTCAGTTGTATACATGAGATAACCATAAGTTGCTCTCGATAAAGGCATCTGCTAAATGTTGCAAATGTATGTCCATATCAACCAATTGTTGATCTTTGTAAAGAAAAATCTCTGTGATACTAAGAGTTATGAAAATCACACTTATGCATTAAGTAGTACACCACTTATTGTTTATTTAGTGTGATATGCATGTTCTGAGTATAGACAAATGGAGTTAGATTAGTTACCATTTATATACAATTAGCTATCAGATACTAAATAGGTGTGTGTGTGTGTTTTCCTGTGAGTGTTTTAATCTTGGTCTGTTTGTTTCAGTTTTTTTTCCACACTGATTCACTTGGATCAGAGAAGGCTTTCCGCTGCCAGCCTCAAATGCTGATTGAACATGCTCAGTTGAAGCTGAAAACTACATGCAGTGAACGTGTAACTGACTACCGATGTTAACTGAAATAAACTAATGCTTAACAATTGTCTTAGACAGTTGTCCTAGTCGTGCATTCCTTGTGATCAATTGTCTGTATTGTATGGACCTCCTGAACATAATAACATGGTTTTTTTTTCCCTTTCTATTTGGCTCACAGGGACTAATACTTCTGATTTATTATCATAGGTCTGACTTATTATTTCTGTCCAAAGACTGGAAAGTGTTGAATGATTGGACCCTGTTGCCTGGCCACAAACAATTCCTCTCCTCCTGTAATGTGACATCATCTTAAACTAACAGGAATTCTCTAACACACTCTACACTAAGACTACAACGTTATACAAGATGCACAACTAATAATCAGCCAAACATTGTGCTGTTGACAATAATAAATAGTGCTACATCATCCAAAGTTACAAATCAATGATCACGCAAAGTTATCATCTTCGATATCAAAGTATAAGTCAATTTTAACAACATGCAGTTATTTGATATGAGTAAGATAGATGATAGCACTGCAGGAGGCCACTGTAAATAATTGGCATAGTCCCTGAGCATTCTGGAGGCATACTGCAGAGATGATAATGATGAAGCCATGAATCATATATGAGCCAAATGCAAATACACATCTGATCCATGAGCTAATGCACCAGCTATACGAGCATGTCTCTAAAATAGGTCAAGTGCTCCGTAGTACCAAATAATCCACATCCCAGCTTTAGAGGAATTGGAGATACTGTTGTTGCCCATGCTTGGGTGTGTGTTGACCCCAGGCTGGGGAGAATGAGGTGAGGAGGGGTGCAAAGAGACAGAATGAGTAAGAGGTAGGCTGGTGAGGACAAACAATAGCCATTTTGTTCACACACTCCAATCCAGACGCAAAATGTTTGACCGGTCGCATCACTACAGAGACCGGTCTTGTTTTTATTCAGAAAGACGGCTCACACACACCTGCTACCAGGGAGGGCAAATTGCATGGCAAAGGGTTAAATAACATTCCCCTATGCCATAAATGCATAAAGCTCACATACTCACACACTCCCCCCACTCATGTTTGTAGGCTGTGGAGATGTCAGTTGTTAGTCAGGGGGAGGGGGTGTGAAGGGGATCGGCTGGTGGGGGTCTTTGTAAGAGTGAGAGACAGAGAAAAGAATATGAGAGAAAGAGAGGGAGGGAGGATGGAACGGAGCGTACTATTTCTCAGCTGCTAAGCAGAGAGTCTTGAGTGCGGAGACAGTCAGAGCGAGAGAGATCATTCTGTAACTGAGCAGGAGGAGCGCATGAGCAAGCCAGAGGCAGGCAGGAAAAAGGACTGACACACACAATTCACACACACGCGCACACACACACCACACACACAGCGTGAGGTTGACTCTAGTCGTGCGTTCAGGGAAGTCCACACAGCAGCTCACAGGGGAAGTGAAAGGAGTGCTGTTTTTTCACCCCGCATACTCTTCCTTTATATCCTCCAAACAGGGGTCTGCTCTGATCCCTTTTGGTCACCTATTTCTTTTTTCTGAAGACAGAGCAGGAGCACCGCTGCCTCCCTGTAACCCTTCTTGCCGGTAAGCAGCATCACTAATGCTCTTTCTCCATTTTTCAGTTCCTCTATCTGTCTCTTCCTCATTTGTGTCTTGTTCTTAAATTCAGTTTGTATGATTTTAGCTGCAGCATTGCTGTAGATGAGCGTAGAAGGTAGCACATGGCAAAGGATGGCTGCTGCTCTTGTTGCCATGCCGGCATCCTCTTCAGCCAGACTTTAGAGAATTACACTGGTGGAAAGAGAGAGGGAGGGATCGAGGAAGAGACTGAGAGCAGAACTGAGGGGTGTGCTACTTTTCTAGGCAAGAGATCAGTCAGACAGGGCTCGTCCTCTTTCTCAGCAGTGCATTGTAGTGTTGCAAATAGGCATATTAACACATACATGCACACTCACACACACACACACAAGCTCAGCACAGCCTGGTGTGTACCTATGCTGCACAATACACCTCAGTCTCTATATACATATACATATCTATATACTCTTGCAGTTATCCTTTAATATACTAATATATATACTAATATATACGTTTATTTTCAGTGGTATAAAATGGCGCTGTTAAATTAAAGCACATGAAGATGCTAACAGTGAAGTGAAAATGTGTTTCAATGTAAAACTGGCAGTTCCCATAACAAAAGACGGTCTGTACTGCATGTCAGCTATTTCCTTTTACAAATGGCAACCATTTCTCCCTCTTAGCAGTTATTGAGTGAGTACCCCATTATAGCTTTGTTAGAAATGACATTTTACGGCTCATGTGACATTTAGATTGGCATGCAGAGCATGTAGCGCTAATTAGCTTGTGTGTGGGTGTGTGTGTTTTAATCCCATGCATTCTCACACCTACCTAAAACCAGCATCCTTGCAATAGGGGTGGAAAAATGTAAGGAGCAAAGAGAAAAGAGAGAGAAAGAGAGAAGGAAATGGTGAATGAAGGAATGAACCGCTCCTTTTTTTTCCACTCATTTCCCTGGTAGCTGTGGTTTATTCAAACCACAAATGAGAAGAGGACTAGATGTGTTAATGAAGTGGCACAACAAGAGAATATGATAGGGTTTGGCTGGAAGTCTCAAAGCCAGGCCCTTCATGATGTGCAAATAATGTGTGCTTTTCCCTTAAGCCCCATGAACAGATTCCCAGGTGTGTAATAAATGTGACAGATTTTTATACTGAATGCTTTTTATATACAAATGTAGATGTGCAAAAATTCACAATTACCAATGGCAACCTTATCAATTGCATCCCAAATATAGGACATAAAAACCAGTATACTTATCAAAATCTATGATACGTATCGATATCTATTATTCAATAATAGTCGAAAAAAAAAAACATGCATTTATTTCATATCTATTTTATTATGGCTATCTGTAACTCAGGTATTAGATAGATACTAACAGGACTTATGTTAACCTATGAAGCAAACTGTCTCAGGGGAAAATTCCCCAAAATATACAAAATGAAAAGAGCCAGAACAGATATTTACTCTTCTGTTGCTAGGACACTCCCTTTGAACATTTTATAAGAGCGTCCGGATTGGCTGATGCAGATGATGTAGCTTTCTTACCCCAAATCTCTCCCCTTCGCCCATGGAAACATGTCTGCCTGCACTTCTTCCATTCCTATCATTTTACCTCCATCCTTTATTCAATTTATCTGTCTACCTGGTCCACTTCAAGCTATTTCATTGTAATTATCACAGTTCTGTTGAAGACACAGGAATGCTTATCACAGAACCGTTACAATTATTATATATAAAAAAAGAGACACCTTTCATTAGGTATGTGTATTCAATTTATCAGTCATGAATAATATCCCACATTTGATTTTCTTGTAAACAAAAGGTCTTGGTTTAATATGATGTAACGTGCATATTTTGCACATTTTCCTTCTTTTCTGCTTTTCTTCTTCGTCTTTTATTATTATTATTATTATTATTATTATTATTATTATTATTATTATTATTATTATTATTATTATTATTATTATTATTTGTCCGTTTGTGATGCATATTAAATATGGTATATTGTGTAGTGCTGAGGATCAGATGCATGTAAGCTAAGAGGTGCAGTGATAAATATATGACAATAGATATACTGTGTGCAATGCAGCAATATGCACAATTATATACAGGAAGTGACATACCTTAACATACCTTACTACATACTGTATGTATTTAAACAGAGTCAGGTTAATAACAACAGCAAAGAGATGCAGTGATGATGAATGTCCAGTAAATCTTGCCATTGAATGCGGAGAGGACAGAACCACAGTAGCCCTTGCTCAGATGCCGTATATTGCAACATTTTAAACAACATATTGCAGTCAAAGGGAGGGAATGCAAGCTATCATTATTCTGTATTTTTTTTCGAATGTGTCATGGGCATGTGTGTTAGAGCAAACCTCACCTCACATTAAAGCATGGTGCTGTTGGAGGTAAAGGATGCAAAAAGGAGCCAAATTAGACCATGGCAGATGTCATATGACATTCATCGATAACTCTGGAAGAAGATTTGATACTTTTTCAATTGGCAAGTCGAATGGAAATTTTAGTTTATTAAAAAAATGTCCTGAAAGCCCAACAGGTAGTTTTGGCAGGTCACATCTCAGGTATTCAATCTTAAATAAGTCTCTGTGTGTTTCACATAGTTCATCTGTTCAGTTTACACTGGTTTCTTCCTACCTCACAATTACGCACCAGGAGATAGACAGGCTATTCTTAATTGTCCATAGGTGTGAAGATAGGTGTGTACATGTACACAAGTGTGTGTATTGTCACCTTGCATTCAGTTTTTTCACCTTGCACCATGACCACAATAAAGATAAAGCAGATAGTGAAGATGAAGTAGACCAAGGAGATTGTGAATCATCATTCATTCATCTTCTGATCTTCAGAAACTACTCTATCTTAGTCAGGGTAGCAGTGGATCTCAGGAACACTGGGAATTCATGCTGGTTTGGACACCAGTCCATCAGGTGGGAGGAACCCAATGAACTCCCATGAAACCCATGCAGAAAAAGTTCCACACAGAAAGTAACCTGAGCTCAGGACTGAACTGGAGCTGTGAGGCAGCAATGCAACCTGTAACCTGTATCACCATGATGTACATGATGTCTTCTGGGTGATACCAACATTTAAAAAAGAAATTTTATTACCATACATTAGTTAACCAAATGACCAGCAAGACCAAAGTTTATCCAAAGATTGTTTAAGATGTTGAACTCCACAGTGGCACTGCACACTGTAATGATGGTATGTCAGCAATGCACTGTCACAAGATAACATTTGGGCAAAAATCTTGTTGGTGGTTCTCGGGGGCAAAGAGTCTGATATCTCTCCTTTTCACATTAAACTGTTTATCACCTCCTATATCATTGAAGAAGTAGATGATCTGGATTACTGTGTTTGGCTAATAGGGATTGTTTTAGAGGGCATCTAAGAGAACAGGCCCAGTGGGCTTTGTAGCGCTAGACTAAGATGGATTTTGAGTGCTCTGTTAACTGCACAAAGGACATGTAGTGCCGTGTGTTCTTGGTTTAGAGAAGATGTGCTGAGCAGCGGTTCCTGGTCCTCTGAACTACCGCTCTGCAGAGAGCATGAGCTTGGCAGTTATGGAGGGTGAGAATCTAAAAGAGAGCCAGTTGGGGGTGGATGCAGTGGGGGATGTCATGGGATCTGTAGTAACCTTGAGATCAGCTTTGACTGTCACTGCTGCAGTATGGACGTGTGTATAAATGTGTGTGTGTGTGTGTGTGTGTGTGTGTGTGTGTGTGTGTGTGTGTGTGTGTGTGTGTGTGTGTGCATTGCTACTCATAAGAAGGGCTGTGTAGAGAACATGCAAAGGCAAGCACATGCATTCTAGGTTATCAGAGGCACTGATGTACATTCTCCACTATGGTTCAAAATGGTTCAAGATCCTGTGATGGGATCTAGCACATTACACAAGTCATACTATAAAAGAACGATAGATCTATAAAATGAAACATATCATAATACACAAGTAGTATAATAGGCAAATGGAAAAATGAAACATAATCCCATAAAAGAAACCCAAATTATCATGTTCCAGTAATACAGTTCTGCTTCTAGTCAGTTCACATAGGTGAATACTGTCAAATACAGGCTGCTGAGAGAGCAGTCATGTCAGCAGCGCGTATAAAGTTTCTGTATCCACAGCTGGATGCTTAAAATAACAGATAGAGCTGCCCAGAGTAAAGGCATATCTGTCAGTAGAAGTTTGGTATCAACCACATATTCTATCTTTTTAACACATTACATGTAAAGGTCTAAAAAACAAACAAACATTTGCTCAAATTTGCTAACTGCCAGTATTGAAACATCCTTGGTGATTCTAACTTGGCATTTTCCCATAGCTTACTTATCATTAATATTAAATAAGTTAAATTAAATGGCTAAAAATATAACTGAACCATTATATAGCATTTCACACCACACTAAACGTAATTACATTGACAGAAATGGCCAATTAATGTTCAGGCTTAAAAGATATAAAAGCACATAAGTAAAGCTTTTACAGTTTTAGTTTATCATTAGACTGATACACGGCGTTAAGCCACTTGAAGCAGTTTGTGTTAGTAGCACAAAAGTCACTTCTGTTAATATGGAGATAATTTTAAACTGTTTTTATTACCAGAGAATAATCAATTATTTAACCTCAGAGTTTACTGCAGTGCTGCAACAAAGGTTCATTGCAAAATATACAACATTTTAGTTTTTCACTCCTGACACTGATTGGTCAAGATAGAGCTCTGCTCCACAAGCCTTGAGCTGTCAGTCTTTGGCAAGAAGCTCTGTTTCAGAGCCCAACACACTTGGACAAATCACAAAGAGCAGGTCTGAGAAGAAAGACACTTTTACAGGAAGAGCTAAAAATGGCTATGTCTGATAGCGAGAGAGCCAGAGCATACTGTGCGAGTGCAGCATGCTGAAGGCACACATTTACCAAGAGCTAGTGATGATTCAGGATACTGGACATGATCAGAAACAGTGTCTTCAACCTTAAACAACCTCCTTTAACTCCATTTCCAAAACTATACATTTATAAGCATATAGAAAACAAAGAATAATTGCATTAATCCAATGCAGTAAGAGTGAGGAGTGGAAGTGTGGAATTTTTTGAAGTTAATAATTGTTTCAACACCAACTGTATTAAATGATTTATGTATTGCTGTACAGTGGTCAATACTGAACAAGAGACGTACACATATAACCTTGTGATATTATTATAAGGATAATATAATTAGCAAATAAGGAAGGAAGAAAACCATATATTATACCAATGAAGACACTTTCATGCAGCTCTATAGGAACAGCACATTCAATCATTTTTGAGTGAGCTGTTATTATAGAAAGAATAATATATTACAATGAGAATTTATAAACATATAAACATACGATTTACCTTGCAACCAGATCCAAGCACAGTCTGCGCTGCTGTAATAAAAAAAAATGCCTTCAGACCGATCAGACTAATTTGATCATATTTCCAATTTTTATTTTATTTTTCCTTTACACTTTACTTACACATATAACCCTGTAATCTTACTATAATGATAATAAAAATAGCAAAAAAAAAAAAAAAAAGAAAGAAAAGAAACATATATTATTCATATATAGAATGACTAAGATACAGTGGTGTGAAAAAGTGTTGGCCCCCTTCCTGATTTCTTATTTTTTTGCATGTTTGTCACACTTTAATGTTTCAGATAATCAAACACATTTAAATATTAGTCAAAGATAACACAAGTAAACACATCACGCAGTTTTTAAATGAAGGTTTTTATTATTAAGGGAAAACAAAATCCAAAACTACATGGCCCTGTGTGAAAAAGTGTTTGCCCCCTAAGCCTAATAACTGGTTGGTCCACCCTTAGCAGCAACAACTGCAATCAAGCGTTTTCCATAACTTGCAATGAGTCTGTTACAGCACTGTGGAGGAATTTTGGCCCACTCATCTTTGCAGAATTGTTGTAATTCAGCCACATTGGAGGGTTTTCGAGCATGAACCACGTTTTTTAAGGTCATGCCACAGCATCTCAATCAGATTGAGGTCAGGACTTTGAAAAAGTGTGAAAAAACTGAAGCAAACTTGGGTTCTGCAGCAGGACAATGATCCAAAACACACCAGCAAGTCCACCTCTGAATGGCTGAAGAAAAACAAAATGAAGACTTTGGAGTGGCCTAGTCAAAGTCCTGACCTCAATCCGATGGAGATGCTGTGGCATGACCTTAAAAAAGGTGGTTCATGCTCGAAAACCTTCCAATGTGGCTGAATTACAACAATTCTGCAAAGATGAGTTATTAGGCTTAGGGGGCAAATACTTTTTCACACAGGGTCATGTACTGTTGGATTTTGTTTTCCCTTAATAATAAAAACCTTCATTTAAAAACTGCATGATGTGTTTACTTGTGTTATCTTTGACTAATATTTAAATGTGTTTGATTATCTGAAACATTAAAGTGTGACAAACATGCAAAAAAATAAGAAATCAGGAAGGGGGCCAACACTTTTTCACACCACTGTATGTATGATGAAAGCTTTCAAACAAGAGTCAAACATGTGAGGAGAAAAAAAAATTGATTTCCAGCTAAATCTAATCCAAAACTATTGAAAATGAAGCCATTTCAGTCATTCAGATTTCCAGTCTAACAGCAACAGCACAAAACAATTTGCATGCTATTTTAAACACTCTGGTGTTCTCATATTAACATATTTATTATCTCCGTCATTGCTCAAGGGTTAGATGAAACTAATCTGAAGTGCTTTGTCTATCTGAAAACATTTGGGTTGGAGGGAATTTTAGAGCACAAGTCCCAGCAGGACTGCCTTAGCACAGAGCTTCTCATCTCCTCTCATCTCCCATCATCTGTCTCTCTCTGTGGCCCAGGGCAGCCAAGCAGCGGGCACAGGGGGCAGCCTGACAGCCGTGGAACCTCAGTATCGGATAAGCGTGCAGTGGATTAAACAACAAGCTACTGGCACAGACCCAAACGTGACTCTCAGAGAGATCAACAAACTCAAAGATGCACTTTGAGATTAAGCAGCATGCCTTTATGTGGGTCATAGCAATATGTCAATAACAGATGTTAGAGATATCAACTTTACTTCTCTTATCCACTTACATACAAACTCAGCAATAAGTCAGACTAAACCAGTTTCTTAATGAAAGGCACAAGAAGCTTTTGTCAATGAGACAATACAAGTTGCTATATATAGACTGTTGATTTAACCGGTGACCTTGAGCAACTGTGCTACGTCAAAAGGGAAGAAAGAGAATAAAAATTGATTTGGATTGGAAAGGAGAGAGATATTCAGTGGACCCAGAATTGTTGGTAATTAGATTGATTACCTCAAAAAAAAAAAAAAAACAGTGACCCAAAAACAACGGAGTAGATGTCAAATATCACACTAGTGATATTTTGCAGCAAAATTCAGAACTATGAGCATTACAATTTAGGCATATCATGATTCTTCATATTCTGAAGCTCACTGATCTTGTTCAAGTTAGGAATAAAACATGATGGGGCATGCTTTAATAAGAAAATAAAGAAAACACCAGGGTTGTGTAATGCAGAATTACTGTTATGTTATTTTCCAATTTCCCATAGTGTTGTTTTTCCTCTTATACCACAGCAAGTTATTACTGAATGGCACACAGTACTTTTAGCCTTTAATAGTCACATTTAATGTGGTGGAACATGCGCAAAGAAACTTTTGTTCCTGTTATCCCTCATTAAGGAAATTATAAAGTCATTACCACACCAACCTGTCTTATTTCTTATTCCTTTTCTCGATTAAGACAAAAAACACAGCCATGTCATGTTACCAAGAGACTTATTAAGACTTATCTAAGACTCCTTCCATTAATGTTAAATAAATATGTCCTTAAAGAATATATGTTTTTATTTGTTAAATAAAAACAATCACCAATCAAAGTTAATACAGAAAGAATAAAGTCAATATAAATATAATATAGCATTGTATAGCATTAATATAAATCTGTGATATGACTTGCAGCCAAAACCATGATCAGATCTGCTGTAACAAAAAAATGAATCAGTACCTTCTAACCAATCAAGTCAACACTTTTTTTTGCTTAATGAGACTTTAGTTACGTTGTCGTTACCAAAAATAGATCTTCACCAAAGCAAAAAAAATATCCCCAGAAGCAATTTTATCTTTAAAAATGTAAAACAGTAGCATAAGACAGCTTTGAGACTTCCTCACACTCTTTCAACAACTAACATGCAGTGTGAAAATCAGGCATACAAGTGAAACTCTTCCAGTAACTCACTGTAGCAAAACGCATCGTCTTATTATGCATTGTTCATTAGCATTTTATATCATAAGAAAAGCAAACACCATATTAATACCTTGAAATATTGCTTGAAACCCAATCAGCGAACAAATGAAATGAGTCAAAACATCAAATTAAAAAAAATACACTATATACACTTGAAGCTTAACCCTTAATGCTGATCAGCAATTGTCTTTTTTCATACAGCACATTTCTCATCACATACACTGAGGACGGAGAGTGGGGGAGGGGTGGCACTGTAAAAGCTCCCCCTACCTTCCTGTCCCTCTAACGCGATTCTTCCTAGTGCTAGAATTCACCGAGGATGATGACTGGGCGTCTCAGGCCCATAGAATCACATTACCAATCAGTCTAGTCCCGACATTGCCATTTCCCATAAGATGCAGAGCTGAGCTCTTTGTCTGCACTAACCTCCCTCCCACTGCCCACTGCGCTAAGCTAATGTTCCATCCACTGCACATCGACCATGCGAATGTCCAGGGGATATGTATTCTCCTTACGGCAGAAGGATGGAAGGAAAATGAAGAAAGACATTAGCGGCAGCACCTGTCTCACTCACAGAAACCGAAACACGCCTCAATGACTGCCAAGGATTAATGTGAGAACATATTTGAAAGAAGAAAATAAACAACCAGGCATCATTCACTCCTAATTTTTCTAACATTCTTTATTTCATTATTTTCTAGAAAAAGAAATGTACAAATGGCAAGAGAGGTGAAAATAGGATGGCATCTTTTTGTGTGTGTGGAGCAGAATCTTTGATATAGCAAATGGATGAAGATGTACAGTGCCATGAAAAAGTATTTGCCCCCTTCTTGATTTTTGCATACATGCAACTATAGGTTTCAGATCTTTGATTCAATGATACAATGAAAAGACAACCTAACTAAAGTTATATTTTAATTTTGAAATAATTATTTCATTTATTCAAGGAAAAAACTGATTCAAGTTTAACTGGCCCTGTGTAAAAAAGTAACTGCCCCCTTAGTTACCCAAGCAACCAATTACCCTAATTGTGATCAGTTAGATTACACACACACACACACACACACACACACACACACATAAGTGAATCTAAATATCACTTATATTCACTCTCCAACATTGTGAAGTTTAATAGTTTCAATATCCATCTATGCTACAAAAGTTAAAAATCCATTTTAATGCTCTGGGACTTGAGCAAATGGCAATGAGGGTCATTATCACCAAATGGAGAAAATATAGAACAGCACTGAATCTTTGCAGAAATGGTCTAACCTACCAAACTTCCTCCAAGAGCACACTGACAACACTTCTAGGAAGTAACAAAAGAACCCAAAGGAACATATAAGGAACTACAGGTCTCACTTGCCTCACGAATTCACAAGATTGGCAAAAATAGTGCCCATGGAAAAGCTACAAAACTACTGCCAACCAAAAGGGAACATAAGGCTCATCTCAGACCTGCCAAAAAAACACCAAGCAAGCCTTTTGGATAATGTTCTTTGAAATTGTATAGAAAACTTTGGTCCCTTTACATTTTGAGTAATGCATTTGATAATAAAAAGATATCAGGAGTCAAACATGGTGGTGGTAGTGTGATGGTGTAGGGATGTTTTGCTGCTTCAGGGCCCAGGCAACTTGCCATAATCATTGGAACCATGAATTCTGCTCCACCAGAAAATGCTGAAGGAGAATATTAATCTGAAGGTTATCGGTCTGAGATCTGAAGCTTAAGCACAATTGGGTTATACATCAAGACAACGATCTAAAACACAAGAGGAACTTCACCTCTGAGAGAATCAAAAGAAACAAAATGAAGGATTTGGAGTTGCCTGATCAAAGTCCAGTTTTACAACTCATTGAGATGTTTATCGTCCATGTTTGATCTCATGATTTATCTCCAAGTGGCAAGTCTTGATTGTTTATGATTTCACATTAATAGAGCACTTGAATGCTGGAATTTTAAAGCAGCATCATACATACACTCTGTAGATAAAATCTCTCTAGATGGCGCTGAAAAATTCTAAAATCAAACACAATGAGTCTGTAGCTCTCTGCTCATAAAGACACAAAAATCTAATTAAAGCTGAGGGCTGCACATTTCACAGAAGGTTGGTCATTACAGTTCTTGTGTCTCAGGTCTAACCGTAATGCAATGACCAGAGTTTATTGCAATATCGAGGTGATTATTGTCAACATCTGAGGTGAAATGGCTGACCTTGCTGTATCATCCATCCCACATCATAAAAAAAAAAAAAGCCTAGCCAGTCTATATTTAATCATTTGCGGCTCTGACCCATTAAGCAGTTCACTGTCAAGCATCATAACATTTGATCTATGTACAACTCAAGCTCTCAAAAGCATCTTTTGACCTCTGATGACCCTGTATAGCCCTTGAAATGTATTAAGTACACAGTCCAGTCAATACACTTACTGTAAATCCATCAGGGAATAAAGAAACTGAACTCTTCACAGTCTGGCATTTCAAACACCATTTAGACAAGGATGTGTGAGACATAAATAGAAGAGACGTTTTTTACATCCAGTAAACATACAGTACGTCTCCCTATCACCCCAAAACACACTGCTCTAGTTCTGTCACTCATGGTGTAGTGATAATGGTTCATGTTAATGATGGTGCTGAATCGGGACTGTAGCTCATGTGGAGCAGTTATGTGGTTCGGTGTGTGTGGTGCACAGCAGGACAGCAGGTTGCTCACAAGCACTGGCAACAAGGAGAGCTCTTTGTTTGCTGCGATGAATATTCTTCTGGATTTATGGAGTGGACACTGCTGCATTATGCATCAAGCTTATTGGCTGCTGCTAGTGATGATTTGGAGACTGAGTGTGTGTGTGTGTGTAGTGTAGTGTAGTGAAATTTAGTGTGTTTCATTTAGATGTGATTTGTGAAATTTACAGACCACAGTTTTAAATTGTGTCACAAAGCCTTGAGGCTTGTTAGTGTATGTTTATTTACAGTTAGCATCTAGGTTTTGCTAGGTATGTAATTGGATATGAATACTTTATTCACAATGAAAAAATAAGTTGTACTTTTTGTGTTGGTTTGCCTTTTGTTGCTTTTTTGCTTGCTGGAGAAGTTCACACTATCTGACTGAGACTAGACTTGCAAGGTGTGATACTAGTAGACAAGCTTTTCGTTGTCTTAAAAGTTTGCCTCACACCTCTGTTGTTCCTCTGGGTGTCCAATTTCCTCCCCAGTCCAAAGGTTTGTGTTTGGGGTTTCTAAATTGTCCATATTGTGTGAATGGGTGTGTGAGTGTGTGTGCGATTGTGTCCTGCAATGGGCTGGTACCCCGTCCAAGGTGTCCGCTGCCTGGATGAGTGAGTGGTCAGATATAAAACATGTGGGTATAAGAAATCATTCAGATATGGACTTTGGGACAGTGAAAGACCACCACATTAATGTGAATATAAGTCACTGTGTAATGCATGTGCCAGGTTTATTCATTAATCCTTAGTAACTACCTGGTCCTGGTCCTGATAATGGTTAACTATGCAACTGGGATTTTACATACAGTCCTGCACACATCTCTATTTGACGCCATTTATGAGCTTTCCGGTGTCTCTGCGGGCAGACTGTAAGTGCTCAAAAAGCCCTATTTGGGTTGAAATCTAAATCTAAATACTGACATGAATATTTAGAGAATTAACAGATGTGCCAGCTGACTTCTGGATGCATATCAATGACAAAAATCCAGAGAGTAAGGCCTATTTGTAGATCACTGAACATGAGTCCATATATTGAAGTGCTCAAGCAGGAGGGAGTAAGTAATTTCCCATATTTTGTTAATCTGTGACTAGCATGACCTATCCTGTCAGGTTTTTGAGAGGATTTTTAGTCCTATTCATGAATATTCATACTTTTTACTGATAATAGTAGCTATAGCTAACATAAGCTAAGCTAACAGGTTTCTGACAGGATTTTAAGTCGTTTATACTGTATAATCATGTTCATCTTCACTGTAATGCTAACTGGCTAACAAAATAACCAGACAGTGTTCTTAACCTTTATGACAAAAACTACCTAGCTAGGTAACATAAGCTAACCTGACAGGATTTCAGAGAGGATTTCATAAAGTTTTCCATAAATGTTCATATTCCACACTTCTAATACTAGCTGGCTAACGAAAAATAAGCTGACAAGATTTCTTAAGTGTTCATAATCTTCACAACACAGCTAAAGTAAGGATATCTGAGAGAATTTTCAAGTACTATTCACACCAGATAACTGAGCAAGATAGCTGAACTTTTTACTGCAATCATAAAACAACTTCTAAAAGCTGTGTGCGTAATCAGACATGTTTGGAGTGTGTTTGAGTTCATACTATATAGTTTATATATGAATATCTGTTTCGCTCTAAAACATGTTCAGTGAGCTCATGTCTACAGACAAACACTTCTCAGCTGAGTTACATATTTCATGTCCTTCGGGAATTATTAGCCTAGGGATTTTCTGGGAATTTTGTTGTGCTGTGTTTATGCTGGATTTCCCACTGGAACTATAGACAACAGTGATTGAAGACTGCTGAAAGGTTTCCTATGCCTCACACTAGCGTGACATGCAATAATCAATAACAATACTTATATGTTTTTGGATGGAGCTGCAGAGTTTAGAGAAAGTGCTTTCAGTGAGATGTGTTCACGAAACGGTCGGTAAACTATTAAAACCTAAGACATTTCTTGCCAGCTTTATGTCTCCATTATTAACAAACCACTCTGGGCTATAATCCAGTAGCATTTTGTTAATTGAGAAGCTACGACTTAGAAGCTAAGTTTTCTTTCAACACAACAAATGCACCATCTGTCTAACAATAACTGAAAGCTTCTGCTTGTCAACACTGAATATTCATTTGAGTTTTATCATTGCTCAAAAGCCAACCATTAATAGAAATGTCACTTCTAAAGGAATCACTCCTAGTGACATGCACAGAAAAAAAATGACGTATGTCTTGACAGAAATATGCACAGTGCTAACAACAGAAAAATATGTCTGTCAGAATGCATGCATCTTTTTTTGGAGACCCAGTGTTCCTGTGAAGATAAGAACACATGCAAATTTTGTGGTTGCAAGTCCCTATGAAGATAAACAAAAACTTTTATTTGAAATTCTATAATTATATAGATAATAGAGAGATAATTATCTCAGTGGTCGATTCTCGCAACGATTGTTGTGCATGTTGCACCTCAGTTGGTCAGAGTTAACACCCTGCGTCTCTGCAGTACACAGTAATGAGGCTAGCACTCTGTCTATCTCTCTGTTTCTTGCTCTCTTATTATCTTTTCCCAGTCAATTTTCTGAAAAGAACACCAGCAAGAACAACATCTTTCCTTCTCTTCTTCAGGTGGTGGATGCTGATGCTGTGATACTGGCAGAGGAGCAGACAGGCCCCCAGTGGATGCAGTAAAGTGCTCTTGGAGGAAATTTGCAAGCAAAGGTATGAGTAGGAAACTGGCCAGCTGTGGCCTGTGCAACCTTCTGTAACACGGCCATTTGGTAGAAAGAATGATGGGAAAAGGGTGCTGGATGGACACAATTAATCATAACACCACAGAATGTATTTGTCAATTGCTTTATCTACACATGTTGTATAGTTTATTTCAAGCTTGAAATTGAAATTGCTTGAAATTAAAATTTTGCAAAATCATGCATTTGGTTTATTGTTAATGTTATAATAAGAAACACTAGATATACTTGACTGTATTCACAATATATACACTCTCTAAACTCTCATTCAGTTGCAGTTTAGGAAGATCTGCAACCATGCACAGAATATTTATAGACCTTCTTCTAACATCTCACAATAAGAAATACTAGCTGTATTTGACTATGTTCAAAATTCTGCACATGCTAAGATGTAAGACACGTGCAGTGCAGTAAAGTCTGTGACCATGCACAGAATATTAATAGATATGTAGTGAGCTAGCATGTAAACCACAACATGGCTAGAGTAATGTGCAGAGCGTTGGGGAAGTTTTTGGTTTGGTTTTAGTCTTAAACACTGGTGAGGCAGAAGGCATTTTCATTCTTACAGTCGTTTGACAGACCTGTGACTCCTAGTCTTACTTCCTCTTTAGAAGCCACAACCTTTCTCTCGGCATCTCACCACTCAATATATTTAAAAGAAGTTATGATGTGCCAACCATTCGTATTTATTCATTTAGCAAGCGCTATATATAAGCCATGCATATAGCTGAAGGTTTAAGAGTCTTTTTCAAGAGCCCACCTAGCACAATCCTTACCACTGCCACCACAGCCATACAAAGTTTGCATTAATGATTTATCCTTTTCATTTCATTGTATGCAAGCCAAATATAAAAATCTAAAGAGATAAAACGTCTAAAGAAAAAGATGGATCTCTTTTTTTTTTTTGAGGAAGCTAAAACCATACCAACGTTAGATAGAATTCTGTCAAACTTTTTTTGTCCACAGGAAGCTGCTGTTAAACCTTTCGCATAGCTACTAAACCCTAAGCCTAGTTAAGGGCATCCTCTGTAGCCCACACTCTTTGTTCTCACAGGACTAAAAAGTAACACATCTATCTGTCACACACACACGCGCACACACACACACACACACACACACACAAACAAACACACACACACACACACACACACACACCATGTGCCTTCAAATAGCAGTCAGAAAAAGAGAAGTGTGAAAAGAACAGCGTCATGCTGAGTGCAGAGCCGCTTCAGCACAAGTGCACAGCTCTTGTAAGGCCACACAGCGCACAGCCTGACTGTGGTAAGCGCATGATTCTGCTGATCTGAGGAACACCACAGTGTCCAGTGGAGGAAGAGGCACAGCAGTGTTACAAAAGAGAACTAGAACAAAACAAAGAAAGGTGGGAGAAGGCAAGCGTATGTTGGCTGGTAGGTGATAACAACAGTAAATGTCCTGATGTCTATGTTATGCTGAAGTGCAGCTGCAGAGCAATAATTAATGCTGTCAGTTTACTGAGACATTGTTTTTGATCTCACGGAAGCAGCAGAGATAACATTAAAATACCTCTCTGAGGCTCCATTTGAATGGTTGATGTTGCACCTTTAAGTGAAGCAATGCTGCAAATATTTCTGCCATGTACATGAAAAATAATTATATCACAGAGATTATGCTTATGTAATTTAGACCTGAAGAAATATTAATCAAAAAACGATTAATTACCATCTGTACTATTACCTAAATCGCTAACTTGCCGAAATTAATGTGAATACAAATACATCTGAATTTGACATTTTGAACAAACATAGACGAAAGGCATTCCCATTAATTAAGCAAATAGTATGTAAAGCACCAGCTAGATACACTCTACCACATGTGCACCATTCCTTAAAATAAGTACAGGAGAAAATGAGGAAGCGTGCAGATGATGAAAGTCCCAGCTAGCAAAGAGGGAGGGGGAGAAAGCTGAGCGAGCGATCCAGCCATGGAAACAGAGCTATACGGCTAGTTGCCAGGAGACGGGCAGTGATAAACCGGCTGGGAAATGCTATCTCTGTACTGTGTGTGTGTGTGTGTGTGTGCCTTTAACCACACACTGAATCACCATTTGATGCAGAACGTAAGGCTAGCTGCCATTTCAGATAATATTTGTGAAAGAAGTCTCTTAACACGTCAAGCATTTATTTTCAGTCCTTCCCTTTTTATGTGGCTGCAGCACAGAGATAGGGTATTAAATGTCTTTACGCTAATTATATTTCTATAGATATGGATTGCTAATGTGAAAAAAGAAGTGAGAGTTTTCATGGTTTCATTTCAGCTGGGGATCCCTGTAGATATTTACAATCTTCTTGAGACCCACAAGCCTTCTACATGTTAAATAGCCGTGATAATTACACTTAAGATATTGGTTTCTCTCCAGTAGACTGAGAGTACAGCGAATTTTGGGGTCTTCATGACTAGTGGGTTAGATTTTATTTGTACAGTAGAATGTTTTAGGATATACCATGCAAACCACATGCTTCCATGTGACACAAGATCATTACAATTCATAATGCAATGATTCAAGATTCAATAACACCAGATCTTCTACAGTATGATATGATTTGGTTTCATAAAGAAATGCTTCGATGTATATGACATTGGTACTGTATTGTTCAGATTCAGGGCCTACCGTTAGTTGGTAAATGATGATGATGTAGATTAAGGACTATCTCAAGGTATCAGAATTACAAACAAAAGATCTTGTTGGTCTATTCAGAATTAATAGAATATTAACAGAATATTGTAGATAGATATGCATAGAATAATATAATACATATAATATTGATTATTTAGATCGATGCGTTGAAGTTAATGTATGTATGCACTGATCCAAATCAACTCATTATTACACTGCTAATCATACATTTAACCATGTCATCAGTAACTAGTGCCCATAATTATCATCTTATATGCTGTAAATTATTATGAATATAAAGATTTTTGCATAACCTTAAAGTTTATAGGCATCTGGTACTGCTCTAAGCAAACACGAGAGCCAATGGGAATAACAAATGGAATCAGTAATTATGGTGGTTTGGTGAGCTTTATAAATTTGATTTCACAAAATATAAAATCTCATTTGTAAAAGATTTTTAATGAGAATTATAATGAGAGTTCATCTAAACTACAGTTATTAGGCAGTAGCACGAGTTTCTGTCATATTGTGCAAATAATAGGATGTTTCAATCTCACAGCTTTGTAACTGGCCTACTTTTGATATTTTCATGTAGAATTATTGAAACATACGCATGATAGACTTCCTGTGTTTTATATGATCATATATTTTTAGTAGTTGTGGTCATACTGAGGGCTGAAACCCTGCAATGAATCGGGACTCTAAACAGGGTTCAAATATTTTCATGTTTCAAATCATTTTAAGATGGTAAACTCGGGAAATGTTGATTTTTTTAATCATATTTTGTGCTTATAACATAACATTCACAAACTTGTAGTTGTGTTTTAACTGCAGGGTGATTCATTCAAATTAGCTAGATAAGAGCTACTGTAATGTTGCTGGAGAAGAAATCAATATTGTAGCAAGGTATGATGCAAGATTTTAGCAGGTTCTAGAAAAACAGGATAATGCTAACACAGATTCACCAGCTGTTAAATCAGAATATTCTTATCACTTCATTAAATGATAACATGATATTTCTCTTTTTATACCAAATTTCTGAGACTTTGCATTTCTAGCATACTTTACTACAATGCCTTACATTTGCATAAACATGCTACAAAATTACACCGAACTGGATATTGGATATGTTTTGAGTCACAGTGATCATTTCTATGACCTGTACACTGATTACTGTCACATTACCATTTATGAGTGAACCTTATGAACAGCTGTGTATATAAATATATAAATACTGAATGTGTATTCTGATGTCCTGTGCAGCTAAAGGTGCTACATTGGAATGATAAATCACAGATTCAGCAGTTATGCTCAATGTAAATCAGGAAAAGGAAACTGAAAAGTTGAATATCATTTTATTGTCTTAAAATTCACTTTGTTCTTCATAATATCTCGCTCAAAACTGATAAAGTCTAAGGATCCAGATCAAAGCGATACACTCATGTATTACTAAATATGACATGCTTACAGAATTTCTTAAATGTACATTTGACCAAACAAAAGGTGGCATGGCTCTTAGATAAGTTATGAACTTCTGAGCTGATCTTGTGATAAAACAGGTGATGTTGCTTTGTACTGTATGCATCTGTTGTCTCCCTTGCCCAGGTTTGCCAGCCATGGGGAACCTCATTAAGGTCCTTGGCAAGGATTTAGAGAACTGTCCACATTTTTTTCTGGACTTTGAAAGTAAGTGCTTGTTGCTGTGTGGTGTGTTATGTCTCAGTGTGTGTGAGAGATCAGGGTGGATGTGCTGAGGTGGGAGAATGGATGGATTGGAGGAGGTTCTGTGGGTGCCTGCATGGAGAAATAAGAATGAAGCAGGGAAGAAGAGTTTTACTCTTACACCATGACATCACACCAAACGCCCCAGTCTTCCCGGTCTATGTCAACATGTTTTAATCCATTCCATCCACACCCCACGTCCTGTACATGCCCCTGATGTCACACATATCTGTACACACACACACACACCACACAGATCTCCATGACCCTCCATTACCCACACACGTCTCCCTTCTTTCTGTTCCAGGGGGCTCATGGGGAATCTCCTGAAAGTGCTGACTTGCGCCGAACTTGAGCATGGCCCAATAGTTTTCCTTGACTTTGAACGTGAGCTCATCAGCTTCTTATTTTTTGAGTTTTGTTTCTTTATTTTCTTAGCGCTGCTCATCCCCATTTGCGTCTGTCGCAACTTTCATTTCCTCTTTTCCTCTATTTTTACAAAATTGCTGCCAATCAAGAGTTTCAATGTACAGAGACCTTTTTTTCCTGATTTCTAGGTCTAGCATGACATGCAATCCTTTGTAATATTTCAGGAATGCCATGTGTATAATGCAAGATATGCAATACAAAACCATTTCACCTTGTTTCTTCTCACTTCTCTGACTGTGCATCTACCCATGCTATATCTTCATCTCTGTGTGTACGTGTGTGTTCGTGCGATTGGCAAGGTTGTGTGACCAAATGAGCGAGAGAAGCAAGCATGTTAATGTGTATGAACTGAGGAAGTGGGAATTTACATTTCTCTGTTCACTTTTCTAACTCTTATCCTTCCCAGATAGCTCCTCCTTTTCTGAAACCTCCAGTCCTTTACCAGCTCCACCTTAACATTTTCCTCTCTGGTGTTTCACTAACTCCATGTGCACAATGAGCTCGGACAGGCTGCTATCCAATACTGCAACTATACTGCAACTACTCAGCTGTAATGAAGTAATACATAATGATGCAGCCTTAATCCCTTGAACACAAAGCAAATTACTGTCTAATAGTGCAGGTGAGATAGAGGTTTGTATTATGGTTATTTAGAATATAAATAACCATAAAGCACTTTGAATGAACAACATGGACAGCAGCCTGTTCTGCTCTGTATTTTACTATTTCTGATACAACAAGGAGAGCCCACTTCTGTCACAGTTCTTGATTTCCTTTCTCACAATTTCAGTGATTCTGAAGGAACAATTCACTGCTGTCAAAAGAAAGCATTCATTCATTTTACATAAACTGACAGTTGATGATTTCCAATGTGTAAACTAGGTACAGGTAATCTAATCAAATCTACAACTAATGCCAGGGCCACACTACAAAATGCCATCCTAATTCTAATAATGTTACAAATGTAAGAGAAAAAATTCACAGATATTTTTCCCAGAACACAACAGATTGTACTCACAAAGAGTCCAAACAGAGTCCTGACCAGTGAACCCATCTCACAGAATGGGGATCTTCAACAAACAAAATCAGTTTTAAGCAGACAATAGTTAAGTTTTAAGTTTTCAATGATTAAATATTTGAATATGTTTAATATTTAGTCTTTTAAATAATGTCTACCATAATTGGACTGTGAGTATTGTGGTTAAGATTAGATTTTACATACCCAACACCACTGAAACATAACTGTTTAAGATTGCCTAAAAATGTGGGTTAGCTGTGGGGAGCTTATGTGGCCAAAAATAAGAAAACTAATAGTTTAATTCAGCAAGTTTAGTTCCCCATCTAATAATTATGGCACAACTATGTATAAACAAGCAAAAACAGATTCAATAGATTTTGATAACTAATACAAGGTTAAAGTGTGTATGACTGGTTGTGTGTATAGGTCTATAGGTCTCTGTGCCAGAAAGCGATAGCAATACTATAATATTCTATAGCATAAAACTATGCTAATCCTTGGTTCTATGTTGTTTTATGTAGGTTTGCGATCTGTGTAGCACTATCGTCCTGACAGAACTGTGTACTGCACTAGCTATATGTGGTTAAAATGCCAAAAACCTCTTCATTTGAGAAATCTTGTGTGATCTTATACACACTAAACCACATGTGGGCTGTTTTGAAGCAGCTGATTAGGCTAAAATACATGTCAAATATAACCAACACTTATTTCCCCTTCTTGTTACAAATGAAGAATTGGTAAAAATGTAAATAAACTGTAATGTTTCCATGAAGTCCCTGTAGAATCTCAAACATATCTATTCATTCAACTCATTCAACCTCATCAAATCCTCCAATATACTCTAATAAACTAAAAATACTCCTAATGTATTTAGACATCAGAGTTATTACCAAATTAATCCATGCGGTTTTAAAATAATCTTGATGCCTTTGGACAGAACACTCTGTCTGAGGTGATAAAATAATAATGCCATCATAGTATGAAGTATCTTCCATCAGGGCCAGAAACTGGGTGTGGTACTTGGTTTACTGCCATTTCTGTTAATCAATACTAATGTGACTACTAGGCCAGTTAAATTCTAAACTATCGGCTTTCAAGGAGAAAGGAACACATACAAGGCTGTGTCTGACAGAGGTGATAAATAATCCAGAAGAATGTTGGATGTGTTTGACTTCAATCTACATTGATGTCCATAAATTGACACCATTGGGATCATGTTTGATCTGCAGATGCCCAGCCCACAGAGGCTGAGACGGCTGTTTGGAATCAAGTCAGTGCCGTTCTGGAGGAGGCTCATGGTATCCTAGCAGAGTTACAGTCCTACAGCGGAGCGGGGCAAGAGATAAGAGAGGTGAGAGCATGTCCCCAATAGTAAACCGTTCTCAACCACACAGCTGGAAAGCTGCTAATCCATTCTGCTTTATGAATAAATATTTTTTAATAGGTTCGTTTCATAGGTTTGGTTGCATAGGTTTGCATAGTACCAATGGGTGCATGGGGTTTATTCAGCTGTGAAAACTCTCAGATCCTGTAGATCAAAGCTTACAGCCAGTGGAGGCAAATTTACAGAAAGAAGAAAGAATCTATTTACCCACAGTGGTTTGTCAATTCTAACATGTCTATTACAAAAGTTTGTTCTACATTTTGTTTGTGCTTGTCCTTTTTTTTAGGCTATTCAGAACCCCAATGACCTCCAGCTTCAGGAGAAAGCCTGGAATGCTGTGTGCCCCCTGGTGGCCAAGCTGAAGCGATTCTATGAATTTTCACTCAGGTTAGGTGAGTGGATGTCCAGCTATTTTTTTTTTTTTTGCCAATTTTTTAGATAAAAGGTCAAGTAGAATTACATGATGTGGCCACCACTTCAGCCAACAAGGCAACATTCTGCAAAGACTCTAGCAGCATGTGCCTTCCCTCTGGCACAGAGGAAAGATTTTTCACATAAGGGTCGCCATGGCTACCGCATCCGGTAGAGTATAAAGGATGCAGAGCTTCCATGTCCCGTGTATGGGAAGATGAGAATGTAGCAGATTCAGAAGCTTATACCTTACCACTTTTTCCTTCCCTATGCTGACGAGCCAGTAACGCAGCACTAAATCTGTGTCATGGGAATGCATCTGACTCAGTAGAAACTTAACACACACCAAGTCAATGAAATGAAGACTGCAGAAAAAAAAAACAAGCATGCTTCTCAACATATCCAGGTTTTCATTCTATCCATCTCATGTGTCCAGGCCCTAGATAACGGTTCAGGAGGTTTCAAGTTTCTCGTCAGACCTGCAGATAAACATATTGGCTTGTTATTTATAGAAGTCTTGCTGCATATTTCATGAGAAGAAGGATTGACTTCTCTTGAGACATACTAAAGCATGCTAAAGACACCACATGTCAATATGGCAGAATGTTAGATTTAAAGATTTTAGGTTAGGTTTAGTTTAAAGATTCTGCATTTAATGATATGCTTGCAGACCAACTGACTAACAATCTGAATCTTAAAAATCTGAGATCACTCACATTCATATAAATGTTAAAACACATGACCAGTATGGATTCTCTATTTTCTTATTGTGTGTTGTCACTGATCCAGAAAATGCCCTGCGCAGCCTGTTGGAAGCACTGACAAGCCCACCGTATGCTCCAATGCAGCACCTGGAGAGAGAACAGGCTCTGGCTAAACAGTTTGCAGAGATCCTGCACTTCACTCTCAGCTTTGATGAACTAAAGGTGAGACCGATTCACAGCGTCGTGTTCACTCTGTGTGCGCTGTCGATGATGTAAAAGTTGACGTGCTGTGTAATAAATAACCAATTCTACAGCATCACAACAAGTTGTGTGATTAACAGATGTTCTGAACAACTTGTCCTGTCTTCCTAGATGACAAATCCAGCCATTCAGAATGACTTTAGTTACTACAGGAGGACCATAAGCAGGAATCGACTGAACAATCAGCAGGTGCTCTGCCAAAAGAAACATTCAACCTAAAGTTTGGACACGTTATTATGCACCTACACACACATTCCCTGTCTGAGCAACCAATATTTCTGTCTCCTGCAGTTAGAGGCAGAGAATGAAGTCAATAATGAAATGGCCAATCGGATGTCTCTGTTTTATGCGGAAGCGACACCCATGCTGAAAACCTTGAGCAATGCCACAACTAAGTTTGTGTCAGAGGCAAGTATATAAAACTGCTCTGGAGTAATATGTTGAACTGTATGGTGTATTTGAAGAAAGGCCCTCTGGGGACTCACTGGTTTTACATTAACCATGTAACATATATTACAGAACAAGACTTTGCCTATTGAAGACACCACAGATTGCCTGAGCACTATGGCCTGCGTGTGCCGGGTCATGCTGGAGACTCCGTAAGTTATTCTTCATAAATATTCCTCAGTCCAGATATTGTTTTGGTTAGAAAGAAAAGATCTAAGACTGTCGTAGAAACAATTTAAATATTAATAAATGAGATTAGCATGACTAAGATGATGACGCATAAATCAACAATTATTGAAAATAATTAATAGAAATAAATTTAAATAGCATCATATTTGTTCTAGAAAAATTTCTATTTCCAAAAAAAAATGTACAGAGCTTTTCCATTTTGTAATAATATTGACATGGAAAAATTTTGGATTATTACAATTTGATCAATGCAGTATACTGTAACTAACAAACATTCGACTGTAAAGTGCAATTATTTTATTGTGAGAACAGCTTCTTCTAGTATAAATCTATCAGATTTGCACATCTGGATGCTAATATTTTTGCCAATTCTTCTTGCCAAAATTATTAAGCTCTGTCAAACTGGATGGAGATTGTAAGTAAGCAGCAACGTTTAAGACTTTCCGCATTCTGAATCAGATTGAGGTCTGAGCTTCGAGTGGACCAAAAATCATGTTCTAGGGATCAGTTTTTTTTCTAGGGTTGCCATTTATTTGGATCCATCTTTGACCAACACTGACCAGTTTCAGAGGTCCTGTTATTGAAATGAACCCCTAAAGGCATGCTACCACCACCACGCTTCAGTGTGAGAATTACACACATAGTGCTTTGTTCCAAGGTTAAAAATGTTGGTTTCATCAGACCAGAAAATATTTTTCCAATATCTCCAACATGCCTTTTGTCAATACTTCAATATTTTTGGCTGTTTTGTGTATATTCATGGCATAATAATCCCAAATTAATAATGCATTTCAAGTCTAGGTTGTAAATTAAATTAGAGGAATGTTTAAGGGGGCAAATACTTTTGTAAGGCACTGTAAATGTAAAATTGAAAGAAATTTGTAAAAGATGCCTGCTGTTCAGAATAAAAACTAATTTAGCATGAGAATGGGTTTAAATGTTTTGATTAATTGATTACATTGAAATGAAAAACCTTGAAATATTTGCTTCAGGTTATCTGAGATTTGTCAAGATTTCAAACATAGAGCCACTGAATGTGTTTAGATAAGGTTTCGTGCTGTTCAGAAAAATTACATTAAAGGATAATGAAACATCTTTGATCTGATCTTTGTTCTGTGTATGTAGGGAATACCGGTGCCGTTTCACCAACACAGACACTATGCTGTTCTGCATGCGTGTTATGGTGGGCGTCATTATCCTCTACGATCATGTTCACCCCGTGGGTGCCTTCGCTAAAACCTCCAAGATTGACGTAAGACACTATTTTCTTTTTCTTTTTTTTTGAGCTGCAGATACATTATGGTCCTGTTTTTACAAGCACACATTCAACATACATTCTACATTATTAAATCTAGAAGCCTAAAGAGTTACCAATAAATTTATGTGGAACCAAAGAACAGAGGATTTCCCTTTCAGGTTCTGTAGAGAACACTTTTAGGAAGCCCAGGATCCTTAATTATCCAAATCCCCTATTCCTAAGAGTTTATTTTCATAGACATGTGGGGTAACAGGTTAACTGTATGTATATGTGTGTGTGTGTGTGTGTGTGTGTGTGTGTGTGTGTGTGTGTGTGTGTGTGTGTGTGTGTGTGAGAGAGAGAGAGAGAGAGAGAGAGAGAGGATTGGGCATTCAGGAGCAGATAGGTGTGCTCTTTGTCACAGTAGGAGTAAGGATCAGAAGGAGTTGACCTTTCTCTAACACGGTATGTGTGTGTGTGTGTGTGTGTGTGTGTGTGTGTGTGTGTGTGTGTGTGTGTGTGTGCAGATGAAGGGCTGCATCAAGGTGTTGAAAGAGCAACCTTCAAACAGCGTGGAGGGACTGCTGAATGCACTGAGGTGAGTAGGAGTGTATGGCTAATGTGTGTACAATAAGTACTTTTCTAGCTCATACAAAGAGTATGATGATAATGACAATAACAGAAACATGCTTTTCATTTTATTTGCCATAAATAATGCTGTTTCTATCATGAAATCGTAGGAGAAAAAACTATTTTGAACTTGACATTTAACTCTCCCTGTTCGTTTTAAGGTATACAACAAGACATCTAAATGATGACAGCACCTCTAAACAAATCCGTGCTCTGCTTCAATGAGGGGAGATGCCTAGAGAGAAAGGGATGAAATCAAGCGGGTATGAGAAAAGGAGAGAGAAACAGAAGAGGGAAGTTGCTGACAGAGAACAAAGTGTGAAGGCTGGAAGTTTTTGGGTGACACACCCTCAGAAACCTGTTTGTTTACATGAATGAAATGCAAAATCAATTTCAAGTTCAAAAAGCTAAATAGGGGAAAATGGAAAACAAAAAAGTATATATAATATATTGTCAGTTGTTCATCATGTCTTTGATTTTTTGTAAAAACATGAAAAGAGATTATAGAAATATATATATGTAGGTATATTAAAATACAAAAAAAAAAAGCTGAAACAGAACCATGGCTTACCAGATGAGAACATTTAAGGAAAACAAATGCATATATTAAAGCCCTACGATAAGAAACAACAACAACAAATAAGGTCCATATAACTATGTACTTCTGCAGATTATTTTTGCACATAGATAATCCCCTTAATAATTATAAAGATTTTGAAAATGGCTTCACATTGTATAGTGTATAGTGTGTATAGTGCCGCTCAGTCTCCGTGCATTTAACTTCCATCTGATTTTGAATACACTCTCCTCTTCATCTACTTCCATTGCATTCGGCAGGAGTATTTTAATACTGCACTCCCTTTCCAAGTTTCAGTTACAAAATCAATTTGTGAATCATGCCATGCATCTGCAGAATTCAGTATCTATAAAACAAGAGACTTGCATTGCTGTATATACTTGAAAAGCACAGGTTAAGGATTTTTGTTTGACTTATTCACTAGTGCTGTACAGCAATACTGAAATAAAATAACGACTGCAAACGCAGTTTAGAATCAGCTGTTTTGTGCCAATAAAGAACGAACAGTGAGGAGTTCATGAATAACACAAAGGCCTTAGTGAGATGTACATGTTCAGAGGCATTGAATTAGGAATTGTTCTGCTTTGGGAAACTGTGTGAGAAGGAATTTTAAGAAAGCCATGAAACTCTATTTCAGAAGCCACTCACATTTCACTCAGCACTGTAGCTCCTTTCTCTGCAAACATCTCATTTCAGGACCTGTAGTTTATCAGGAGTCCATTACATATTGAGTGTACCACAGGTCCCTAATAATCAGCCGCTTAACACCCACCTCCTAGCAGTACAACATTAAAATACACACTTATAGTGTGTTAAATCTACCAATCAGAAATACTGAGAAATCTGAACATGGCATTGCCATTTACTGTACTCAAGTTCAAGTTCTGGGCACATTTACTCTTGTAGAAAACTGGAAATCAATCATTCTGACTTCTACTCACTTACAGACACACAAATACACATGCACATACACACACAAACATACACACACACACACACACACACAAAGGGGGTACAGCAAAAAAATATGTAGAAAGTTTTGGTGTAAATAAGTGAATAAGCGGAGGATTTTCCACCAGCCATCTAAAAGGCCATGGAACTGATGCGCTTAAAGTCAACTAGAGAATGTTTCTTTAAGTAAGATGCAATTTAAAAAAAAAAAAAAAAAAAAAGATCATGTCATAAATGAGTGAGTATTTAAAAAAAAACAAATTATTTAATAAAAATTAAGATGCAACAAATACAGTGTTGTATTTCGATGTCTATAGCCCTTAGTTTAACTTAATTTGATCTGACAGTATATTTTTTATACAGGGGTATGTTCACAGACATATTCTGTATAAATAAATAGACGGCATGCTGTACAACTTCAGATGAAATTGTGTAAATACAGTGTTTTTAATTCATTTTCAAATGTTCAGTGACTGAATTGGGTGTGTGTTGTGTCTAAGAAACCTTGCATTTGGCTTGGACTATTGGACTTGCTGTAGTCATAGGTTCCAGCTCTTCAACTTCATACTGGCGGAGAAAGTAATGGGCAAGTTGGATAGGGGAGGGAGGGGACTGTCCATTTGCTTGTTATTTTGTACATTTTGTGCAACAATAAACTTGTCATTTATTAAGTTCAGTTTTGTTTGTGATCTTCTGCTCACTTCTTCTGGCCAACAGACAGAATAACAAAACCAAGGTATCACTAGGCATAAATATTACATTATTCTGCTGAATTATGATTATGGAATTAATCACTATTTCATTTGAACACTAACCCTAAATTTAAACCAGCAAATATTAAAATGACAGGTGTCCAATTATTTTTGTATACAACTGCAACGCAAAGCAGAAGCGTGTTAAGCGACAGTTCCTTTGAGAGATTTTTTAATTCTATGCATGCTGATGGGGTAAAGCAACAAATCCTTTGATTAGTGCATTATTTACTTAATGCGAATCATCATGAGGCATATGGGGCAGTTAGAACAGAGCCCTGCTTTATATATCAGCCATTAAACAAATCAAACAAATAAGGCTAGTCCACAAATTCCCCTGAGGTTCTTTCCAAGAACTTGTTTAATAATATACACAGATCAGGCATAACATTATGAGCATTGCCAGGTGAAGTGAATAACACTGATGATCTCCTCATCATGGCACCTGTTAGTGGGTGGGATATATTAGGCAACAAGTGAACATTTTGTCCTCAAAGTTGATGTTAGAAGCAGGAAAAATGGGCAAGAGTAAGGATTTGAGCGAGTTTTACAAGGGACAAATTGTGATGGCTAGACCACTGGATCAGAGCATCTCCAAAACTGCAGCTCTTGTGGGGTGTTCCCGGTCTGCAGTGGTCAGTATCTATCAAAAGTGGTCCAAGGAAGGAACAGTGGTGAACCGGCGACAGGATCATGGGCAGCCAAGGCTCACTGATGCACGTGGGGAGTGAAGGCTGGCCTGTGAAGGCTGGCCCGTGTGATCCAATTCTACTCTACTATTCTACTGTTGCTCAAACTGCTGAAGAAGTTAATGCTGGTTCTGATAGAAAGGTGTCAGAATACACAGTGCATCGCAGTTTGTTGTGTTTTGGGAGCAAAAGGGGGACCAACACAATATTAGGCAGGTGGTCATAATGATCAGAATTATATCTAATACATTTCCAGAAGCAAAGTGTAAGTGCGTACAGTATGTTTAATACATCCCCCTTTTCCAGTGCTGATGATTAAAATGTTTAATTCTGCATAATGTATGTGATTTTTACTAAACTGGCAACAATACAACCTGGAAGTCATTCATTGTCAGTTGCAGGTAGGATCTAAAATTGTGAGTGGGGAACTAAAGAAACATCAGGCTACACACGTCTCAGGATTGGTCTGAGGGAGAATTATATAAAGTTCACACAGATTTGAGAAAGTCTTGTTGTTGCTTTGCTTCCAACTACTGTAGCTGAAATGCTCGGTATCACACACATATACAAAATCACTTTTAAATTCATCTGGTCACAGTATCTTTAGAGGAGAACCAAAAGTCATTAAAAGTGTACAATTGTATTAGCTCAAAATACAGAAACAGCTCATGCATAAAGTAAATCACCTGCATGCATTACAATTTTGTGATCTAGATCTTGAAGCCATATTTAACTATAAATAACAGTGGAAAAATTAGTGCATTATACACATGAACAAAAAATATGCTTTTGTGGTCTCAACAAAGGCTAATAATAACTAGTTGAACCATAAATGTTGAGAAAATTGTCTTTGACTTTACTCTGTATCACTACAGGACAGAAGAATTCATGTGTTGGTTTATGTCATATACAGCACATGGTTACATGTGTATAAAATAAATTACTTCACAGTGATGCCTTATTTGTACACCTATATTTTTATTTGCTTTTATTTACTTTTCCTTTTTTATCTGTAGTATAGCCCCAAAAATTGGCATGTTGGAACAGGTGAAATACTCTCTAAAGTCACTAGGGGACAGTAGAGCATTAAGAACCCGCTATATCCAAGCATTAAATCTTCAAGCTGTTCAACATTCAGTACACTTGGTAAATTTGGTAAACCTGTTAAGCAGATGTTTCTTTGCTATTTCAACAGTTCATTACTTAGTTTTATGTCCCATATGTGTTGTCTAGACAGAGCTTAGACCAGAGATCTGCAAGTAACCTAGAGGAGAAATAATCTAGAAGAGAGAGTCAGTGTCTCAATGTAGTTGTTACAAGAATTCCTCCAGGGGTAGATTATGAAAGGAACTCCATCTGGAAATCATTTGAAAGAATACACAATCAATACCTTTGGAAATTAGTTATGCTGTGGACCGTACAGGTTGAACAGTCACATACCATAGTCAACTGGAAACTTCAGCATCTTTATCCACTTCTTTTGATAAACAACAGCAACAGTGTTTGTACCTTTCCTAACACATGGAGCTCAGTGATTCTGCAGTTATACAGAACGGAACAAAATTTCTAAGAGGAAGAGTCAGTACAAAACAGCACAAAGTTAATCAGACAAATCACTCTTATTATACTCTTGTTATCCTATTAGGCATTTCTATACTGATGGTAGCGATGACCACACCGTTATACACCATACACAGGGTTGATGAGGATGAAAATGGTATGAATCATATGCTATGGCCTTCAGAGTCACTAGATTTAAATTCAATTGAATGACCAGTGGGAGATTTGGGATCTTATATCCTTCAGTACAGGTCTTAGAATCTGTTCTGGTAACTTGTGGTGGCCCAATACATTACACATTTTCTGTTGTTTTTTCTTTTAAATTGTCATCTGTATATTTTCCCCAATATAGGAATTTAAATAGAGTGTTAAATATATTTGAAAATATATTTAATAAACATTATAGTATATAGTCAAGACATTATATATTCTGTCATATATCACGCCATGATGATATATGATATCTATGAAAATTTGTATATCTCATAAACATTATAGTATATAGTCAAGACATTATATATTCTGTCATATATCGTGCCATGATGATATATGATATCTATGAAAATTTGTATATCTCATAAACATTATAGTATATAGTCAAGACATTATATATTCTGTCATATATCGTGCCATGATGATATATGATATCTATGAAAATGTATAGAAATCTAATAAAGAAAATAAAAAATTTGTAACCTCTGCTCATGCTCTTTTGACACAGATGTAGAATTAAATCAACTTGGTAGTTTTTATATGTTTAACAAGGGCCCATATTGTACAAATTGTGATATGCATATTTTGATAAATATATAATGTTTAAATATTAACATGTCTGAATTTTTATATGAACATTTTTTCAAACTTTCTGTCATTCATCTTCACCATGGCTCTGGAACATGAGCATGAGGCAGTCTGGATGGAATCACATACTCAGTCACATAATCATCTTGGCTGAAATGAGTTGAACAAATGTTTAAGCTTGGGTTAAAATCCTTGGAGATGTCAACAAAACCAAAAGCATTTAGCCCACACTTATCTGATATCTGGAAAGATACATTTGCCTGTTGACAGTCATGAACAGCACTACATTTAATTTCCCTTCAGGGTGACTATGTGGGGGCCAAACTACTATACGTAAATGTACTCATAGTAGTGACATCATAACTTTAGAGATTTCACAACAGGTGAATCCTTGCCATTGCTGTACAAATGCTAGGTTTGTTATTTTGTAAATAAAGTGTATTTTGTGCATCTCAAGCCATTTGTGGTGATGAAACAGTCAGCAACAGCGAGTGAGTCAACTAATATGGTTTTATAAATACTGAACAGTTGTTGATCAGATTGATTCAAATTGATCTCCAGTCAGGACCATTTTAAACATAACATATCTGCCTAAGTTGTTCATGTTGCTCAGGAGTTGACAATAAATCATTTAGGTAATGCAATTTTTACTTCTGGGATCAATCTGACCTTGCTACTCACAACACAGGGAGAGAGGGTTGTATCAGTAATGTCTGCCAACAAATCTTTACACTAGAGGAGTAATAAGAGCAATATAGTGCAAACATTTTGAATGTGTAAGGAGACAAATCAGAAAACAAATCTACTACATTGTGGATAAATAATTAATATTACAGGGGGAAAAATTTGACTGGTCAGAAGTGTTTTTCATTCAGCTGGGAAAAGGGGTAATAAGCAAGTGAATGAGCAGCTTGGTTTCCATAGTGATGAGCAGCGTCCACTTAGTAGTCCAATGAGCTGATTCTCCTGTGAAAGGCACGCTCTGAAAAAAAGCCCAGCATTTCCATTTCCTGGATTAAGTGTTGTTATAAGCATACAATAATTATTTAAATATTGAAAGTAATCTGATTTAATGCACTATTAATATCTGACTATAAAAAATATATAGAATGTAGAATCTGAAGGAGGCAGAATAACTACAACTTAAAAAAAATAAATAAATAAAAACACAATGCACCCGCTGTATTTAACATCATTTCAAGAATCAGCGTGAGAAAAGCTATTTTATATATTACATTATATACATTATTATTATTATTATTATTATTATTATTATTATTATTATTGCTAGTAGGGAATTGGTGGCTCAGTGGTAGGTTTCTCCCCTACCATGCGGAAGGCCCAGATTCAATTCCCAGCCAATGCCCAAACCCCAGCCACTGGATGCAGTGCCGGTCCCAAGCCCGAAAAAAATGGGAGGGTTGCTTCAGGAAGGGCATCCGGCATAAAACCTGTGCCAAGCTGTTGTGTGACCCAGTTGGTCCGCTCTGGCAACCCAGAACAGGGAGCAGCTGAAAGCAACTTATTATTATTATTATTATTATTATTATTATTATTATTATTATTATTATTATTATTATTATTATTATTATTGCTAGTCTAGTAATTGAGCCAGTAGTCAACTCTTCCGAATACAACTGAGTGCAAATGTTTCCCCAATTTTTAAGAAACTGGAAAAAAGTTTTATCATCATCACTGTCTTCCGCTTATCCGGAGCCGGGTCGCGGGGGCAGCAGTCTAAGCAGGGATGCCCAGACTTCCCTCTCCCTAGACACTTCCTCCAGCTCTTCCGGAGGGATCCCGAGGCGTTCCCAGGTCAGCCGAGACATAGTTTTATTAAAACAAAAAGTTTTTGTAGCTAAAAATACAAGATAAGAGAAGTCACAAATGAACATTGTCCTACAACAAGACACTAATACACCACAAGACAAAATCAGAAGAAAATAATTCTGAAAAGCAAGAAGTTAGACTGAGACTCCAGACATGAATTAAAGAAGATGATGTGTGACATCTGGGAGAATTAGAACAAAGATGCAAAGAAGAATGGAAAGGCAACGTGAGTGGAACATAACTCATACTAGCTGTCTAGTTGATGTAAATTGAATGTCTTTGTCTTCTTTGTTTTGTCCTAAAGGTATGAAATAGTGGACACCGGGCTGGAGTAGAAAAAATAAATCCAGTTTCCCATGCCATAGACTTTCAATCATCAAAGCCTAAGTGAACGTGCTTCAACATGTCCAGTATTCCCAGTTACCTCAGGATATAAGTATTATATAAGGAAGAGTGAGTGTTGACTGCAGCTGCCTATTGCTAATGGGAAGTCCCTGGGCTCTGTATTTGGGAAGCTTCCAGGTAATTTCAGGAGCAGTGGGTCCGTTGACAGGAGCAGGGCCAAAATAAACACACAAGCAGAAATGTGAGAACGGGCCGTTAGCAACCCCGCAACAGAGGGAAGTACCACAGAAAGTTAGCAGGAAGCTAGTGGTGGTTAGGCAAGCCCCAAACAATAACTGTCTCATTTGCCTGCTGATCTGTTTCACAACAACAGCTAAATAATTTTGGAGCAGTTGCCATGTAGTGTGCTTTGTCTACAACCGTTACAAGTTATTCGCTTCAGTGATGAACACATGCTTTGCATAGCAGTATGCCAACTTTGCCCACTTGGACTCTATTGTTCCAGGTAAATCCAGGCAGTGTGGCAGCAGCTTTATGGGAGGACCACCTGTGGTTATATTTTCAACAGCCTTACTGTACCTTACCTCTATACCACACACACGTTCTCCAAAAAGAACAGGTGTGTTTATATCTCAAACCACTGATGAGGGTTGGAGATGATAGTGGTGGTATACATTACTTCGTACAAAATGCAGACCACTTCACCTGTATTCAAACAATAAAAGTAATTACACTCCCATGGGGAGGAAAATAACAAGCAAAGACCAAGGATAACTTTCTTTAAACTAACATCAGTCCAACACATTTACTTACATACTTAAAATATTACATTACCAGCTGTCATAAGTAGCAGTTAAGGCTCTAGGCCACTAATCAGAAAGTTGACAGTAAATATTGTCACCTGCCACCGTCGGGGCCTTGAGCTCAACTGCTCAGCTTCATTAACTGTAAGTGTTTTTGAATAAAATCTGTCCATTGTAGAAAAAAGAAACTGTGTGGTAAGTTAGGGTTGGGTATAGAGTACATAACTGGGGGAAAACATCATGTGAAAAGTACATCAAGAATATTCATAAGGAACTGTGCAAAGGTTTGCAAAGGAGCAATGTAAAGCAAATTTGTCTTCAAAAATAATGAAAGAAAACGTTTTCTACATAAAACAGTTAAAGTAATCAGTCAACAACCAATTGTTTAAAAGAAATCAGTAGTATTTGTGCAGTTTAAATAGGAAATAAGACTAAGTCTTGCTGAGAATGTTGGCGAGAGACGTTTTTACATCCAAAACCCAACAGTCTTCATGATGCTTTTTTCCTGAAATGTCTATTCTGTTGATTTCATACAATTTTTTTCTGTATAATATATATATATATATATATATATATATATATATATATATATATATATATATATATATATATATATATATATATACACATATATATATGAAACCTTTGTTTAAAATGTTAGACTAGTTAGTTGGATGGAGTCTGAGAAGCCTGATTAAGCCCCATGTATAAGAAGTTTAAGAAATATAATTCAATAATTCAGACTCGACACATAAAAAGAAAACATGATTACATGGTTTCCAGTTTCATCTGTTGGGGCCAAACCAGTAAACAAACAAGCTCGTTGCAAGAGGAATGTGTATATAAACAATAGGAGAAACAACAGTTCCTCTTACAACTCCAGTTACAGGAGATTAAGTTTGTTTTGTTCATCACATAAACCGCCCGCATAGACACGCTTGAGATGCGTGGCGATGAAAGAGTTAATGCTGCAGAGCGGATTCGTTAGCCCCGCCCAGCAAACAGCGCCTCATTTGCATGCTGGGCATTTGGCGGGAAAGCCGTACGCGGCTGTGTCTTTGTTGCCGGAGCCCCGCCCATGTACCCGGCTCGAATGGCGGGAAACTGCAGCGCGCTAAAAAACTGCAGAGAGTGCGGCAGGCAGAGTGCGCGGATCAGACCACGCCCATCCTCTGTTTCCCGCGGCGACTGAATAGTGAGAAGCCAGCCGAGTAAAACCGTACCTAAGAAACGAGGAGACACACACTCAGCTTGGCGTCAGGAGGAAAAGACCCACACGCTTCACAAAACAATTAGGATATAATTCAAGACAGGTTGATTCAACACACAAACACACGCAGAAACACGAGCATGTTACAAGGAGGTGTATAAGCGTAGTGAGAGCGGAAAAACCGCGAACTTGTCAAAGCGCCGGGCGGGGGAGGGGGAGGGGGGTTGTAGGAAACGCCTAGGTTTGGGCGAGAGACTGCTGTAAGCAAGGCTAAGCTAACTCTTACCTGGCCATAGGAGGATTTTATACTTGCGAAAACACCACAATCACACTGTGTCTTAGTTTTCACGTGTCTGAGAGGGTGATTTGGAACAAATTTAAGTCTGTAAATGAACTTGGTACAGGAAAGAGAAACATGGGAGGCCACAGAGAGCAAACTACAAGAGCACTTATCTAAAATGTTAGGTAAACACTGCACTACAATCTCACTCTCTCTCATATACACAAAATAAGTACACAGTGTTCTCTTATTGCATAATAGTCATGCACACTGCAGAGGCTACCTTCAAATACCTCAGACAAGGCTATTGAGAACTTTATGAGGCATTGAATACAAACCTGTATGTCTCTTTTGCAGTTCTCCATTATATAAGACATTCTATTATGTATTTGTTGTAACCACTTTATCCTGACTGGATCGTAGTGGATCCGGAGCCTATCCCAGGAACACTGGGTGCAAGGAAGGAATAAACCCTGAATAGAAAACCAGTATCACAGTGGCCTATTGACACACCTTCACATAGGTTAGGGGATTTCATTTAGACATGACAGTTTCAGGCATACTTTTGGGATGTAGGAGGAAGCCTGAGAACCCAGAGAAAACCCATGAGAACAAATGCAAAACACAGCACATCCAGTAACCTGAGCTTAGAGTCAAACAGGAGCTCGGGTGTGAGGCAGCAACACGACCATGCTGTCATAGGTATGGCATGTTCATGTCAAATCAACATAGCTGATAATGCTGTTTTAAACACTTACAATACCTCATTATAATCTCTAAATCTTTTATTCAGTAATAAAATTATGCAGTATCCATTTTGAATTAGTGTTCCTTTTAAATAGTACGGGTTGCAACACTTCCTTCTTCATTTTGATTAGTACACACTGTTATACATGTAAACTTGTATTAGAGCACTAGCTTTCTTCCTCGCACACACACACACGCACACGTTTGTCTTGTATAATTAGTATAATTGTTAAAATCCCACCACCACATACACAGCTTTTTGTGCTGCTTTACACATTGTTGAATAAATACATATACTTACACTGCTGCATATACAGTATATAAAATATGAGGGATAGGACTGAGCTGGGGCTCAGAGTTGCAGCGTTTCTTTAGAACATTCATTCATTCATTCATTCATTCATTGTCTACCCCTTATCCAATCTGTGACAAACATGCAAAAAAATAAGAAATCAGGAAGGGGGCCAACACTTTTTCACACCACTGTATATGTGTAAACTGAAGTTTTGTTACACAGCTCAATACTGCATAAAACATTAAAAGAAAAAAAACAAAACCCTGAAACTCTTAGAAATGTTAGACCATCAGGAGTGACGTAAGAACAGACACATGAAGGCTGCGGGTAAACTGAAGTTTAAAGCTCTTTTGGTATATGCGGAGGTGCTTCCGTACAGCTGAGCAGCTGCCTGCTCCTCCACTTCCTGTCAGTAGAAGGGGCTTCAGTGGGCCACTGGGAAAACAGGAAGTTAAACAGGAAGAGTATCAGAACAGGGAAGAAAACAGAAAAACGAAAAAGGGGAGTGTGGCCAACACATTTCATAATCACAGAGGAAATTTGCAGGGCTATAACAATCTCTGCTATAAAGATACACACACACACACAGAAAACTTTGTATAGAATGCTAAAAAAAACCATTTTCCAAACACACATGGAAACAATAGACTTCCACACAGTGTAACAGATGACATGCTTGTATACTATCCATCATAATCATGAGCACAACAAGCTTTGTATCCTCTCACACACTTGCTCACACACACCAGGCAGAGGCCAGATCAGCCTTTCTTAAGGTATTAGACCTGGTGTGTGTTTGTGCCAAGTTTACTGAGATACATGGTCTCTCCTCTGCTCTCTTGGGAGATTTTTATTCCAAGATATTGGGGCTTTCATATATTTAATTAAAACAATATATTAATTAATTAAAAGCTTTACTAAGTAAATGCATTCAATTAGGAATGAACCTATAATTTCATACTGCAACAGAATGAATGATCAGCAACTTGTGAAAATTGTCATGTTTTTTAAGCAAGAAATCACATCAAATGATTAATTTGATCGAAAAGTAAAAGTAATCTGATCGTAAAGTAATCTTTTTAATCTATTTTCCCCTTAACATTTCGAAAATGTTTTTTCCCTCCCTCAGGGGACCTGCGATTCTCTTGACTTATAACTAGACCTGGACAATTAAAGCTTAAATTTTAACTTTTCATATTTTAAAGAATGAATTAAATGTGTTGCCTTTTTGTCAATGGACACCTTGATAAAGCACACCCAAACAAGTAGAATTCTGTTTATTAAAATATTAAATCTGTGGGGGAAAAAACATTGCTAGAAAGAAGAACAGTCATTTATTAGAAGTTGGGCAAGTAGAAAATTAATAGATGACACCAACAAAATTCTTAAGATTTCTGAGTTTCAGTAAACATCCAGTTTTTAAGTTTCCATGAAACACATGGGCTTTTTCATCAATCACAAAACAACTCTGAAATAGAAATATTGTTAAAAAAATTTAGAGGTTGCTGTACAGGGTTGGGGGACGGTGGCTAGCACGTTTGCCTCACACCTCCAGGCTTGTGGGGGTTCGATTCCCACCTCCGCCATGTGTGTGTGGAGTTTGCATGTTCTCCCCGTGCCTCGGTGGTTTCCTCCGGGTACTCCAGTTTCCTCCCCCAGTCCAAAGACATGCATTGTAGGTTGATTGGGATCTCTAAATTGTCCGTAGTGTGTGATTGCGTGAGTGAATGAGTGTGTGTGTGCCCTGCGATGGGTTGGCACTCCGTCCAGGGTGTATCCTGCCTTGATGCCCGATGACGCCCAAGATAGGCACAGGCTCTCCGTGACCCGAGTATAGATCGGATAAGCGATAGACAATGAATGAATGAATGTACAGGGTTAATCGTCATCATCATCTTCAGTGTAATTCTTATGGAGATCTGAGTATCTATCTGTTTCTATTAATTTATAAAGGAGAACTCCATCAACCCTTTAAACACTATGTGATTAGGTCTGGTCTAACTGTCATGCACTCACGAAGTTGTTGTGAGTTGAAATGAAAAGAAAGAAAAAAAAACTTAGCGTGTAGGTAACATGATAGCTACTGGGTCTGAGGTCATTTTGTCAAAAAGGTGTACACAAGAATAGTTGAGCCAGATGATTATGCTTACTACAGGTGTGATTATGTTATTGTGCTATTATTAAACTGTTACATAAAACCACCCACCTTTTCTTATTGTCAGCTTCATAAAGTACAATGTCCTATTCATTCCAAACATAAAGAGGTCACAGAAACCGTTGCAGTTTTCTTCTCGTTCTGTTGCCATTCTTTCACTGCATATATATGCATGCAAGGTAAATGATTTGAAGAATGGTTTACTAGACAAACTAATGACCTGGCAGACAGAAAGCCATTACAGATACACATACACAACAGCACGTGCACACACACAGAGGGTGTGGTGGTTCCTGGGAAACCAGTTAGCCGTTGCTCTGTGGCTGTAATCAGAGCCAACCCGATAAACTCTTAAGAGAATAAAATCTACGAGGGTCACCCCTTCCTATTTTTTTTAGTCCCATTTGTGTGTGAAGCATGAACTCCACCGTATTCAACTTTCTATATGCTGTGATGTTTTTTTGTTTGTTTGCTTGGTTTTTTACAGATCATCATCTATAATAATTAGGATTTTGAAGCCTGTAGTTGTGGAGCAAAAAGTTTGTACAGTATTGATCCTCCTTAAACTAACATGGAGAAGGAGAAACAATCAACACAAATATGCTGTTCACTTACTATGACTCTCTGTGCATTCTTGTGTACTATAACATGATTTAACACTAGATAATGTACTCTATATGAACTGAAATACAAGGCATTGTATATATGTATAAAGCCATGTATATACAAGTCAGCCACATCAGATAATGTTTATATCAAACACCAGAATGGGGAAAATGGGATCTCAGTAACTTTGACTGTGGCATGGTTGTTGGTGCCAGAAAGGCTGGTGTGGTAGTTAAGAGACTGCTGGGATTCTCCAGGAAATCTCCAGGGATTTTCCTCCACAGCAGTGTCTAGATTTTACACATAATGGCGTGAAAAACAAATCTGTGGGTGGACACGGCTTGCTGATGAGAGGTTAGAAGAAAATGGCCGGACTGGTTAACTCAACCATCACTCTTTACAATCACGGTGAGCAGAAAAGCATCTCAGGCTACAAAACAGACTAAATCAGGATCACCCAAGCTGGACAGTTTAAGATGATAAAAATAACAACTAATCAAGATGTTTTGTTTGCTCAGGTTCTATGGTTTCTGACGTCTGAGAAGAATATTGTTGGAAGAGTATTAATTTTTGAGTCTGTTTGACTCCATTCCTGAGGTTTTTTTTACTGGAAACTTTACTTAGAAATTCATAATGCTAATGGCAGTTGTTGAATCTAGTATATAAACACTTTAAATTGATTATATAATTATTAGAACAAACAAAACAAAACAACAACCCATACCTGTATCTGCATGATTTTTTATATTGCACTTGCTGCCACATGATTAGTGTTCCTAATAAAGTGGAAGGTGAGTATGTATTTTTATTGACTTTTCAGACATGAGTAATCATATGTAAATAATATTTACATAGTAAAGAAATGATGTGTAATTCATTTAAAAAAACAAAGTCTATTGGAAGGAAGCTATTATACAGATTTAGGGTTAAATTAACAACGCTTTCTAACATGAAAGCCTTGATAGCCTGTATAGACTCCAACTCTAAACAGTCGTATTATTTATTTGTTTATTTTATTTATTTATAATACCATGTATTTTGGCATGTTTTAAATTCTCCTCTGCAAAATTCCCATATTTACTACAGATGTGTGAAATAGACATCAGGCTACATAACCTCTAAATAAATCTTTACAGTGGTAGACATTCCAGTAAGAACACTAACAAGACCTGATATTTCAGATTCTAGGAAAGCGGCTCAGTCTGCATCTGCGTGTGTATGTACTGTAGAGATTAGCGATCAGTCACCACGAAAAGATGCTGCAAAGAAAAACGATAGATACAGAGAGATTTGCTGGAGATCGAAGCTGTGAGCATGCTGCTCCTACAGTAACGGCCTTGCATTTCCCCATAAAGAGTACAGCGAGTCTTTATAAACTGTGTGCTTTAAAAAATGTAAGAATGTAATGTTGCAGACTATCAACATCCTGACCTTGTTCATGAACCAAAAAAAAAAAAAAAAGAGAAAGACAGGGGAAAAAATGAAGGAAGGGTGAGAACAAGAACACCATGCTCCTGAGTAGCACTCTGAATTCAGACGCACCACTTTACAAACGTGACACTGGTGAAAGTTGTTATTATGGATGGACCGAGGTCTTATCAAATCAGCCGTATGCTTGTATGAGGAATGACGGAGGATTTATTCCTGTGTGGGCTATCAGCTGTTACTGAGATGTCACACTAAACAGTCTCATTTTTACTAGATTACCAAAGCATGACTGTGGTGTTGATGTGCCATTTAATTGAACAACCGAAAATCGAAAGTAAACCTTTTTAAATGAATAAATAAATAAAAACCAACAACTTTGACTATGATTAAGCTGTAACAAGACACCTTTAAAAGACATCTTTCTTCTTTGTCAGTAATCCTACACTTTAGTGGTAGACTTCCCTGTCTGCATCTAAATGCTGTCTGATTTGTGATCTTAACATGTTACCTACTAACACAAGAAAAATGGGCTTAAATGTCCACTTCGCATTGTCTTTTAACAGCTGAAAGGCTTTAGAATAAAAAGGTCCGATTGCATCGTGTTACTGGCTATGGCTTAGACAGACAAATGAAGAAAGAAAATAAAACAAAATAGATTATATGCCGAGTTGTAAATTTATAATGTGTGAATCTGAATAGGACATACAGTCACGATAATGACGCTGTCAAGAGGAGTGACTGAAGGTAGGTAATCTATGTTTAAATATAAAGGAATAAAAAAAGGAATTTTTAGGAATAACAACTGATTCAGTGAACATTTGGTAACCTTTATAAACAGTTAGTTAATAATTCTAATAATGTTAATAATTTCCTCAAAGGCACAATGTACAAAAGTGAACTGTTAATTACAATGTTAATTACCTAATTATAGCAGTTAATGGCAATTAGCTAATTATAGGTGACACACAGTCAGTTTCTTTAAATAAAAGCCACAGCAAAAGTAGAGCTTTCACACCATCATCAAGAGATTGTAAGAGATTACAACATTCCATGGCTGGAGAACAGGCTGACTCCCCTGTCAATCAAAACTAGACAATCGCGGGTGTCTCTGAGCTAATGTATGCAGAAGAGGGAAGATAATGTTTTTTTCTGATTGTGTTACTCAGCTGAGCAACTGGGAAAGAAACAGGTTGGCCAACTTCATACATCTCAGAGGAAGCTCATTAGCCTTCACTCTCCCTGACTGATAAGAGTATAACTGAATGGTGGGTGGGATTTAGAATGTGACCAAAACATGTAGAAAATTAATTGGTCATGAGTATATATTTAAAACACCATTACTACAACATATGAATATATTCTTGCTTCCATGACCTTTTTTTTTTTTTGTACATTTGAGGTTGTAGCACAAAAACAACAAAAAGAAACTACTAGGCACACCTCCTGCTCTCAGATTTCTCTGGAGTGCTTCGTGCAATGCGTTGCGACTTTAAATGAGGTGAACATGTGTTGGGAAGCATAATAAAGATTATATGTCAAAAAAATGACCTCTATATGATTTTTCTGTCACCAGGGCAGATTTCATATTATCATATTAATCATGAATGCGTAAACGCCACATCCACAAGTATTCCATGATGAAAGAGCCCAAGTACCATATAGGTTTATAAATAAAAAACAAAAACAAAAGGTATAGACATTTACAATGTCAATTTTGAAGTAACGCTCAGTCCTCATTGATCCGTGACTGACATTCCACGCAGTGATGTGTGAGTGGAAATTAGCAGGCAGGGCAAGTGAGAACAACATATTTATTATGATGGTGATTAAACCTCAAAGTTCACCCAGGGCCACAGAGAGGAGCAGGCAGGCTGGCAGCCAACTCAGGAAACACATCAACCAGTCGCCCTGCCAAACACTCTATCTTCCTGCTATATTCACACACACACACACACACACACACACACACACACACACACACTAAAAGGAAAAGAGCTGGGTGTGGAAATCAAAGCCCACACAAATCCATATCTCAGCGTTGGTGCTGATAAAGTCAAGTGCTTATGTGAGTCTTGATCTTGAAATGTTGTATGAATGTCTCTCTCATACATCACTAGGCATTTTGTATGTCTGGATTAATGGAGAAAGATACAAAAGACAAAACAATGAGTAACCCACTGCATGTCTACGCATCCCCACCTTGCCCGATACAGAGTTTTCCCCACTCGGCTATGGCGTACATCACTAATGACAGAAAGCGTACTTCATGTCTCAGCATCAACACTGCCAGAGCCTCCAAACTCCGTCCTCTCTCACTAATCTAAATCACGGACAGTGGAGGAAACCCTAGCACTGCTCTGTTCTACGCAACACTCACAAACCCAAAACAAATTTGAAGAGTACAAACCGTCAGGCCAGACTAAACATGTGCGTGTATGCCTGGAATTTCATCATTTTCTAAATTTCACAGACTAAAGAACGTCTCAAATTCTAGCCTTGGGATTGGGAAGGCAGACAGATAACTATGCCAACCTTCATGGTTAAGAGTTCACAGATAAAGTTCGAGTGGAGTCACAGAGATGCAAACATTTCACCAACTTGAGAATAACATGGATATGTAAACAGATTTGTCTCGTTATTTACCCCTTCGACTGAACCAATTGGGGATCCTGAAGATCCTGCTTTCATCAAACTAGTTAGCTTTAATAAAGTCTTTTCTCTTAAGAATAAAACATGATGGGGGATACAGGTGTAGAAAATCATCAACAACAGCTGTGATGTGAGCTGATGAGGTTCTGGCAGCTGAATGTTTCCCATAACAGCATTTTTCAATTAAAGTATAACAATTTGTAATTGAACTAATAAAATAAAAGTTAACAAATTATTATTTACATTATAGTAGCTACAAGCAGTTGTTCTCTTTTCACCCACTGGAAGTGAGTAAAAATAAATGTAAATATATAAATTCATTCATTCATTCATTGTCTAACACTTATCCATTTATTCTCGGGTCACAGGGAGCCTGTGCCTATCTCAGGCGTCATTGGGCTTCAAGGCAGGATACACCCTGGACAGAGTGCCAACCCATCGCAGGGCACACACACACTCTCATTCACTCACGCAATCACACACTACGGGCAATTTAGAGATGCCAATTAACCTACAATGCATGTCTTTGGACTGGGGGAGGAAACCGGAGTACCCGGAGGAAACCACCGAGGCACGGGGAGAACATGCAAACTCCACACACACATGGCGGAAGCGGGAATCGAACCCCCAACCCTGGAGGTGTGAAGCCACCGTGCCCCCCAAACTATATAAATTATATTATAAAAATAAATGCCGACTTATTTTGAAGGAAAAACCTACTGCAGCTTTACCTTTGACTGTTTCAGTGGACCAACACTTCTGGTTAGTTTTTTTTCCCCCCAGTCAGGCTCGCTTTCAAGCTGCACTATTTTAAACAAAAGGCCAAATAATTGTTTAAGAGGCATGTGAGAGGGAGCAGGGAAGGAACTGTAGATGAAAAAATCATTTGTAAAATGTTCTTGTTAGAAAAATATAGACAAAAAACCTTTTGCAAGTAAGCACAGAAATTAATCAAGCATGAAAACACAATAATATCTAAATTATTACATTAATACATAAAGTTTAGAACATCAGTATTTTCGTTAAACTGTTACATGTCCACTGTGTCCAGTCCTACTGTTTACTGTTTTTATTTCAAGGACACGTCTAAAGTCCATTATCAGGCATATTGAGTCTACTTTTAAGTTATGAAGCAAGTTTGTATATAAACGATGTACTAATGTTTGTCTGGACAGTGCGGTGGAATAATATGCCTGTCTCTAGCTGGAGGTTTTGTGGTCATTCTCTGTTTATTAGCCTTGCTCACGTCGCCAGCTCCAGATGGCCATCTGTTTTGTCTAACGGGATTAGGATTATCTGCAGATTTTACAGGACAGTCTAAAACCAGGCATGCATGCTTTACAAAGTCCTAACATATTGCAGAAAAAGAGAGGATTAAATATTTCAGACCCACAAAAACAAAATCTAAGTAATTTGTTAGTGGGTTTTTTTTTATTTAATTAAAGTGATTAACCTTCCTATTAGCCACATAACCAATTTATATATAATTATCTACATGCTATGTGAGGCTGGACCTCATTATAAACTGGTTTTTCCCAGCTTTACACTGAGCAATTATTGCCTTCTGCAATAATATTGAATTTCTTGTCTATTTGTCATTATTGTGTGTGCAGCAGATCATTCTGGAAAAAGAAAACCCTCAGATCCTAAATCTTAAGCAAATCAGCACAGATCCCTTACAAAGCACCACAAAAACAGAGCTGTACACCTTTATCCACAAACAAAAAGTACAATAGAAAAAAAAAAACCATGGATGATGATGATGTGTGCTTCATGTTCATTCAACTGCACACAAGTACATCTGTCATTTTTCCTTTCTTCTCTCCACGCTCTGTTACACAGTTCCTTCTTTTCCCACTGTCTGTTTTGTTCATGCAATTAAATCACAGGTAATGTTGCACTACAAGACTCACATGTTTTCAGTAGTAAGATGTTAGAAAGTTAAAGCTGAATCATTAATCCCTCTCACACCACTGATCACAGTTCTGATCAGTCTGAGCTCTGGACCCAGACATTTATTTAATCTTCTCTGATAAAATTGGGCTAGAAATTCTATAAGATATGTTCAACTTATAAAATGCATGGAACATTAAAGTAGACAAAATACTGAATTAAAATTGGTTGAAAAAACACTAGCCCAGATGTCTGGAACATTTAGATTTAGTGTCTCAGGATGTCTCTCTCCCTCTCTCTCTTATATCGTTTTTTATATATATATATATTTGATTCCCGGGCAGGAAGCTAACCCAGCCACTGAAGAGTTAACTCTCAGTGCCGGTCCCAAGCCCAGAATAAATGGGAGGGTTGCATCAGGAAGTGCATCCGGCGTAAAATCTGTGCCAAAATCAAAACACGCGGACCGAATGATCCGCTGTGGCGACCCCGAATAGGGGGCGGCCGAAAGAACAACAACAAATATATATACAGGTGCATCTCACTAAATTAGAATGTCGTGGAAAAGTTAATTTATTTCAGTAATTCAACTCAAATTGTGGAATTCGTGTATTAAATAAATTCAATGCACACAGACTGAAGTAGTTTAAGTCTTTGGTTCTTTTAATTGTGATGATTTTGGCTCACATTTAACAAAAACCCACCAATTCACTCTCTCAACAAATTAGAATACTTCTTAAGACCAATTGTTGGCCTTCTGGAAAGTATGTTCATTTACTGTACATGTACTCAATACTTGGTAGGGGCTCCTTTTGCTTTAATTACTGCCTCAATTGGGCGTGGCATGGAGGTGATCAGTTTGTGGCACTGCTGAGGTGGTATGGAAGCCCAGGTTTCTTTGGCAGTGGCCTTCAGCTCATCTGCATTTTTTGGTCTCTTGTTTCTCATTTTCCGCTTGACAATACCCCATAGATTCTCTATGGGATTCAGGTCTGGTGAGTTTGCTGGCCAGTCAAGCACACCAACACCATGGTCATTTAACCAACTTTTGGTGCTTTTGGCAGTGTGGGCAGGGGCCAAATCCTGCTGGAAAATGAAATCAGCATCTT
>JAUCMX010000024.1:11406678-11429178 GCA_033459395.1 Hemibagrus guttatus
TTTTCAGATCAGAGAAAATATGGCTGAGGTGTTTATAAGACACACAGCTGTGTTGCTGGAATTTTTTTACTGACACTGACTGTGTGTGTATGGTGCTCGTACAAGTGTGTCACTCCTGTACTGAGAATGATCCACCAACCAAGTAATATCCGGGCAGCACTGGAATTACATACCTTTCCACTGATAGACAGGCTGTGGGTTGACCTACAGCAACTGGGAATCAGGCATCTAAAAAAATGTGCAATAAAATCTGTCCCCAAATCCAGTACACACACACACACACACACACACACACACACACACACAGAGAGAGAGAGAGAGAGAGAGAGGGGGGGGGGGGGGGGGGGGAGAAATAATGTAACACTATTAGAGAGGTATCATTTAAAGCTTTTTACTGGTGCCAAAAAAAAGAGAAAGATGTAAAAAGACTGGGACCAGCTGCTTCACGTGTCACAAATATCTCAGTGTCACCGTACGTCTGTGTGTGCATGACCTCACGCACTTCTCTCTTCCTAAGAAGCGTTCCTGAAATAAACACAACCTGCTCCACTTTCAGACTCTGTGCAGCCAGCTAACAAGACTAAAGCACTCATTTCCTGGGCTGCTCTTGTGCTTTTTTTTTCTTCTTCTTTTATTTTCTAACAACCACATGCTTTTTATAACATGACTGATTTAGCAGCAGAAAATGAGAATGGTAAATCTAATAGTTGCTGCAAGGGCTAAATAAATGTTCAGAACAACCTTACAAAACAGCTGTTATTAAGTCACTATGTTATTGTTAGAGAAACTTATCTCAAAGAAAGTACAGAAAACTAGCTATCAAAAACAAAAACAGTTATGGTGGAAATATCATTAGTAACCTTTGCCACAGACACATGTAAAGATAAAAGGGGCAGTTTCTTTTTACTCAGCCGGTCCTACTGACCTTTTACTCCCGACCGTGCACCAGCCTCTAAATTAGTGTGTGTTATCATTTCAGAGGAAGTGTAGCTGACCCCCGAACAGTAGCTTTCATACCACTCCAAGCCTGTGAAACACAAACATGCCTGGAGTGATGGGTAACAAGCGAAGAGGTCTCTGATAGCAGCACACACCCTCTAACCTGAGCCAACACACATACACACTCACACACTCACAGTCATCACTATAGGCAAATAAGTAGGATTAAAATAGTGCACTTTAATTATAAAATGTAATTTATAAATGATTTTAATTATACATTTAAACTAAACTCGACAGCAGGGCCAAGCTTTTGTGCAAGTAAACGTGAGTCTGCTTGGTCTTTCTGAAGCCAGACAAAAGTCTCAAAATAGCAAACGTGCAGACCTTGAATACGTCTGTACGGGCCAGCCTTTTGTTTCCTGTGTAAAAACTCAAACTGTTCTCCATCCAACAACAATCTTCACAATGTCTAGGAGAGGGTTCACTCGGAGCAGTGTGGGCACTGTATTATTCCAACAACAGGACTAAAATGACTCAGTCCAGTTAAAAAGGAAAAAAAAATAACTTATCATCTGTGCAGATGTCAAAGCCACTCTTATTCCATGCGAGTCTTCTTCACTCCTGAAGACATCAATTTAAGGCACAAACTGTAAAATCCATTTGGCTTAATCGTACAGGTTACTAATCCTCTGAAATCTGTCTTTCATCATCACATGGTATTTCTGTGTGTTCCTGGATCGAGTACATCTGATTCAAAGTCTGGTGTGTGAGGAGTACAACCTGCCTGTCTCTGCCACTTTGCAGTGGAAGGAAGGTCAGACCCAAAACCCTGCTGATGCTCTGAGGTCTCTTCAGCTCTTCGCTTGTTCCGCACATGATGCTGGTGGCTTTTAGACTTCAGGTGAGCTGAAAGTGAAGATGAGCAATAGTGGATGATTATCTGTGAATAATCCATGAGCACATTAGAACCGAGTTCAAAACTACAGATGAAGGAAGCTAGAGAAATGACTACTGATGCTAAAACTTACAACTTGCAAAAAATCTATTCTATAGTATATATGAAGTGCTGGGATCAACATTACTCAAAATTGCAAACAGTCACATTGAGAAAGTGCTTTTAAAACTATTCAACAATAATAATAGCAATAATAAACTAAAAGTCGTAATAAACTAATTAATAAATCAACAAAGAGGTGCTGTGATGCGACCCAACACTTACCATCCCGAAAAATGTAATTATTTTCAACAACCAAAAGTGTTGATCTACTTAATCCTCCAGTTGCTAGGAGTCAAAAGAGCTCACCTGTCCACTCCAGGTCACCGATGATGACTTTATCACACAGTTCACACATGTGGTGGCTCCGTTTGTTCCGTAGTTCCTCCCCCTCGACTCTGATTGGCTCAACAGATGGTCGCTCTCCCTGGACAAGTTAACACAAAGAGGAGAGGTTCAAATACCGCATGTTAGTTTATTCACAAAATAAGCTGGCAATCAATTTTATACACAAATGATGTGATTTTTCCATAACTTAGTAGTGATCGCTAATGATCTAAATCTGACAGCAGTGCTACATTAAAAGAATAAATAAAGACTGGCATAATTAACTCCACCACATCTGACCAGCCTATAATATGCAAGAAATCAACAAACCTCTAGAAGCTTCCTCCAAATATCACGCCGTGTTTCAGGTCGTTTAGGGTAAACGTCTCGTATCGTTTAACAACAGGATAAAAGGGTACCAAAAATAGAAAATACACCTTGCACAAGCTGTCCAGGATGTCTAGAGCAGGAGTGAGGACCATTTGTTCCCAAAGGGACATATTTGTCACATCTAGGCTGTAGACAGGTGGAACACTGGTACCTGGCCCTGGGAGAGAGTGAAAGAAACAAGAACAACAAAAACTTTAAAGGGAATGTTAAAGAACTAGAGCAACAATACTAATGTACACACAAAGGAAAATCTTCGTAACACTGTTTTCCTAATCTTTTGCATGGTGTAAAATTTGCAGTTTCTTTGGTCAAAAACAGAGAAAAATTTACTGATAAGACCGAGATGAATGTTGCACAGAAGTGACCTTATACTCTAATGAGCACCTTTTATTGATATCCGTTCACACAAGACTCTCAGCTTGCTGTGTGACTCAGGCAGAACAGTGAGGAAAAGAAAAGAGGCGAAAAGAGATGTCCCTGGCCATTTTATTTTAATTTGATCAACAGTGTAATTTTAGAAAAAAAATGATGTTTCTGTCTTTACCACGAGTATTATTTATATTCAATTTTAATGCCATCCTGAAGGTATTTGATCCAAATGGGATGACTGGGAAGCAGACACCATTTAGTTCAGTTCAATTATTCCTACTTTGTACAATCAAGCTGTGTTCCCACAAGACCTACAATAACCTAATTAGAAAGCTCCCATGCATGCCGGTTTTCTGGGGCTACACATGAAACTGAACACAATTAAAGCTTCCAGCAGTTTAAAGAAGCTGATAGTGGCACTGCTGGGGATATAATGATGTAATATGATATAAAGATAAATTGATACAATACATTGATTTTATAATACATGTGCCACTGCTTCCACAAGTGTGTCTACGTGTGTGCATATACACACACACATATATATACACATACATAGACTATATATACACATTATACATACATATAAATACATACATACACACATATACATATACACACACACATTATGACCACCTGGTCTCCCTTTTGCTGCCAAAACAGGCCTGACCCGTCATGCACCGTGTATTCTGACACCTTTCTACCAGAATCAGCATTAAGTTCCTCAGCAATCTGAGCAACAGTAGCTTGTCTGTTAGATCAGATCACACGGGATTGAGATCTTGATGAGGAATGATGAGGTTGTAGCTGAAACGTCTGTGGTTTTAAGAAAACGAATCATAAAATTTGAACGCTTAACATGGCTACGACTATTTTTCCCAAATTCACTTGTTCTTTATATGCTTTTAGTCAATATGTTCATGTAACAAGTTTCGTACAATTGTTTACAATAACAATTTAGGCCGAAACATCAGGTGGAACCTAACAGGTCCTAGGTTTTGATAAGACTTTGTATTCAAGTATTATGTTTTGTTAACCATCATATTTTTTATAGGTTATTGAGACAGTTGAGTTAGCACTAGAAACTGAAGTACACAGAGAGTGAAAACTGGGTCTATGTAAAGGTGGAAGCATTAAAGTATTACTGTACAGACTGGATCAACGAGAAACATCAACCTGCTGAGTTCAACAGCTCCATAATGTCCCTTAGCATTCTGGCACGGTCAGCAGTCAGACTGGCAGAATCCAGCTCTGCCAGAGCTTCCACTCTCACTAATGATTAACTCACATAGCAGAGGGAGTGAGAAGGAAACAGAGAGAGTGCGAGAGGAAGGAGACTGACCCAGACGTAGGACTTTATCTACATATAGAAAAGCAACACCAGGGAAAACGAACATCCTCAGGAAGAAAGAAATAGCTTGAAATATCCATTTGTTGAGACTTAGGCTACATCTTATCAGAACTTGGACCAAAGATTAAATACTTTTAATATTACACATGCTTTCAGGTTGCAGTCATGAGGTGCAACGTTTGCTTTAGTGATGGGAAAAAAACAGTCAGAACGCAAGTCTTGGCACAGGCTTGTTCTGGTTTTCATAAGAAGAATCAGTTTGCTATGAGCTGCATTCATGCCTGAAGGTTAATCATATTAGCTACAATGGCTGAATTATCTAAATCAGTTACAGGTTAATCTAGTCCAACAGAAGAAATCAAATGAGGCATTACAGAATGGACCCCATGTTCTGATACATCAACTTTTAAGCTAATTCGCACTGTGGTACATCGTCCAAGTGCCCAGTTTCACCAGGTGGGTGGCCAATCAGTAGGAAAAAATCCTACTGATAAAATCAAACAGCTACAATTCCGCTTCACGACTAATGGCCTTTAGTTTATCAAAAGCAAGCCTAGTCCACAGTGTTCAGTTTTACTACAACTAATTCCAGTACTTTAGAATTAAAAAAAGAAAACAGCTTAATTACTTCCTGATAATTGATAAAGGCAAAAAGAGTCTTGCCTTCTGTATAACCCCAATCTTACTGTGTAAAGGGCCAGCCATATTCAAAGCAAGCCTTGAAGTATGTTTGTGTATGCAAATCTCTTTAACGGCTTTGTCCAGATTTTATGGATGGGAAGTTCCCTAATAAAAGTCGAATCAAAACGACACCATTTCAAGGCAGGTGAAACAGAAAGCCAGCATTGCAGGACAGAGTTCACACTACTCAGACTTTTTTCTCTCCAAAGAGAAAGCATCAGTCATCAAACTTATGCAAAACAACAGCGAGTCAGAGTTCTTTACTGATCCCAAAACCTTTGGGATTAAACTGGGGATTTCCACATATTCCTTAAAGAGAGGAGTGTGTAAATAGAGCTGTTGCAACTTCTTCTAATACAAACTGCAGTAAATATGACTACCATTTATATGCAAATGCATTTGCAAATCTCAAGAAATAATGTCAACTGATAAATATTTGTCTACCAAAAGCCTGGGAAGGGCAGCATGTCTGTGCATGCCAGGAAGAGGACTGCCTTTAATTGTCCTTTTCTGTTTACAGCAGGTGTTTGTATAGATAACACATCAGAATTACATGGTCACTTTTCATCGATAAATGGGGTAGAGGCAGCTGACAATTTGTGCATAGCAACAGAAGGGTACGGACAGCTAAAAAGTGCACCTGTATATAAGTTTACCTAATAAAAGTGCTGGAAACAACATAGGTGTGGTGAAAAACTAATAAATGAGGTTATGTTGCTTTGTATGCCTTTGAGGATATTTCTTTATTTAAGTGACCAAGCCTTTGATACTTGCAAATGAAAGTAAGAAATTTCTGAATTATTTTGTACAGACTGGTCAATATTTCCAAATTGATCATCATCCAAACCCTAAAGTTTCAGGGTCTCTTAACAGCTCTCTTAGTTTCTCTCTCTTTCCCTTTCCTATACATGCACACTCCCTCTCTCTTTTCTCTCTTTCTCTCTCAACCCCAGCTGGCTCGTGTAGAGCACGCCTCGCCACCCTTTTGCCCCATGTTGCCTCCCGCCTGCCGCTGCTCTTAATCAAAGATTGGGTTTCTCTTTTCAGCCTACGCTCTTTTTGTCCTCTTTTATCCTCTTCAGACAAGAGGCAGCAGGTGGGACTGCTGCACTAAAGCACCTGGCCTACCTGAGCCATGTGTGAAGTGGAGGAAGCATAATCTCTCTTTTTTTTTTACCAACTTCTTTTAACTTCTCCACCCTGTCGTTCAGAGAGCTGGAAAGGTTAAGATAGAAGGGCAGCAGAGCTTGCCCGGGGGACAGCAGATGTTGGACGGAGCAGCCTCTTTTAACTTCAAATCTCAGTGAAATCTGAGTAAAATAATCCGGTTGGATGTGAATAGGGAAAACGGGAGATAAATGAGACTTTCTGACCACAGAGCTCTCGAGTGTCAACCACAAGAGTTGGTAGGAGATGGCAAAACAGCAGGTCAGGGTACACAGACTGGCACAGCTTACAGCCTGAGCATGGCAAAAGCACAGAGGCATCGCACCACCTGCTGCAGCCATGCTTAGAAGAGAAAATTCTCACACACTACTTGACAGCTGACAGACTTAAACATTGTGGAGAAGTATTCGCTGTACAATATTGTTTTTGTAATGCAAAGCTTCTAAAATGAAGGAGGCGTGTGGCAATGAAGGAAACACATCTGTCACCATGTCGCACCTGTTCCACAGAACTAAGGCTGACAAATAGTTGCGCGGTTGTTACTTAACACTTACCCAATTGACACACCTTACCCACTCAACACAAAACTACACACAAAGATGCTCTCAGCTGAACAAGAGTGTGTGTCACTCTCTAAATCAGCAATTAACTGCTGGAATGTATGAACCACACATCTGTTCTGCTCACTGCTCCTGCATTCCTCTCTATTACTCACACAGACACACTATTATAAGGATGTTCTTCCATTACAAGTAAGGTCTCATCATTCATAGTACTGGCCTGTGGAGCTCTGAAACACTCACAGTTCAATATGAGACCAACTAAGCACATCCACAAATAGTAGGGCAAGGGAGGAATTTATTCTAACATAGAATAATTGACTCCTGAACACTCACCATACAGTCAGAACAAATCGCTCTGTTTGAACCCTACTGAAATTTTTATGTCTCATATTTAAAGGTTAAAAAAAACTGTGAGCCTGTGTTTCAATTTGAACTGCCTAACTGAAGCATACTATAAAAGATTTTTGAAGATGAATCTGAATAAATACATTCACCACAAGGTCTTACCCCTCCACAGAGGAATATCAGGCAGTCTGCTAATACCTTTTGAATTAAGAGATGATCTGATGAGACCCCCACAAAGCCAACAAGCTGGAGAGGCTTAACCATGTGCAAAAGCAGGTCAGGAAGTCCAATGACAGCAATGTAAGGACAGCCATGTTTGATGCTGTATTAAAAAAGTAAGCATGGGTGTAATGGAGTCAGCTGACTGAGTGAAGAGTAGGGTAGTGGGTCAGCATTGAGAGAAGGCGGTAAAGCTTATAGGCTTAAAGGCAGCCAAGTGAACAAAGAAGTGAGCAAAGGAGAATTATTGATGTAAAACAGTGTAATTACAGCAAATAAGCATCAATCTGCACTGGTATAGGCAACTCCAGATGGTCAAGCTGGTTAGGTCATGTGTGCAGTGGTCACAAAAATGGGTCAAAAATGTATCCAATCAACCAAACAAGTGTCTTTGTTTTCCATTTTCTGCAAACAACTATCCTTTTGGTAGCAACTGATCAGAGTAGTTAATTTGCTCAAGGGCTGAAAATTAGCAAGGATTCAATACTAATTAGCTTAATCTTAATACATTTAAAAACCCAACAGCACCACAGACATCTGAGGTCAGGAATCTAAAAAGCGTAGTTGCCTGAGTGGGAATCATGTGATATGACAGAACTAGCTAGTGGGTGTCGATGACTAAACTTGGAGAAAATTTGGTTAAATAAAGCAATAAAAATGGAACCACAATTTCTAACCACATTGGCCTCCACCTCCATAAAAAAAAGACATGTACTACTCTGTCATTGCCTGCTCATTGCTTACTGATCTACTGCAAGCTGAGCCCCAGTATCCCCTGAAGAAAGCCTTATGGTGGCCCAAAAGAAGCAGGGTGTAGGCCCATATGGCAGGACGCACAGACACTTAATCAGGTTTAGCCACAGTTTCCACTTCATGCCTTTAACCCTAACAGGATTGGTGAAGGGAGTGGACAGCAGGCCTTCTTCAGCATATTGGTCTCTGCGGCCACAGCCTGCATGGAGTACTGGCGAAACAATAGTGACTGTGGGAGGGTTGAGATAAACGAATGGCACAGGAAATCCGAGACACGCTCCAGCCATTGTGGTGGAACAGTAAGAAGTGGTGGCGGTGTGGGAGGAGGGTTGACATCCAGTCAAAGAGTGGGAAAGGAAAAGAATCAAAGGCTGTCCCACAGGGTGGTGGGCTATTACAGGAAGAAATGTGAAGAGAGTGGTATGGCTGGGTGGATAGAGAGAGATTGTAAACAGAGAGGAAAACCAGTGTCAAGGGTATGAAGTTACAAAGGATCAAACCTCCTTAACAATTTTCGTCATCAATCGCTTACTCGCCTCCTTCACCCACTTAACATCTCTGCAAACATACAGCACATGTGGACACGACTCTCAAAGCCGGGGCTAAACATCATAATCAGGGCAACAGCTGAATCAGAGACAGTACAGTACAAAGCAAATACGATTCATTCTCAGTGTTGATAACCGATTAAAAAAAAGATAGTATAGAAGCCTTTATTTGTTACATATACAGTACAGCACAGTGAAATTCTTTCTTCACATATCCCAACTTTGGAATTTGGGGTCAGAGCACAGGGTCAGGCATTATATATTGGCCCTGGAGCAGTGGGGGTTAAGGGCCTTGCTCAAGGGCCTAACAGTGGCAGGATTCTCTGATCAACAACCCAGAGCCTTAACCACTTGTGCCACAAAAATATTACAATTTTTTAACACCACAAAAAAAAAAAAAATATATATTGCTTCCTGAAGAAAACTAGCCAGAAAGGTTGCAAGATGCCATAGGGCAAGTTGTTTACTGGAATCCCACGGACAACAAAAAACCTAAAGTTGCATGTGCGGGAAGTTTTACTTTAACGCGGGTGAGCTGTTGGACTTGAAGCTCAAATAACAAGAATGTGCAGCAGTGCTTTATATATGCCTGGTCAGGGTCATGATGTTTCAAATCAAGCTTATTAGATTATATTTTTGGAAATATAGTCAACTAAATTTATTAGAAAATATAATGGTACAAATAAAAAAATGACGCCACAAGTTTAAAATAAATAAATAAAATACAATTTCTGCCTCCAGTGTTTTCTAGTGTCTCCAAGGGCACAGTGCTAGGGCAGATGTTAATTTTTTTAATAAAAAACAAACAAACAAACAAAAAAATTCTGGTTTAGACCATTGGAGATAAATCAGGATGCTAAATATCTAAAGCCCTGTGAAATCACCACAATATATTTACCTCCAAACAATGTAACTTCACCCAAATCACCCAGAATGCACTTTGCAGTTTGAAGGAACAAACTGAACTAATAGGATGCAAATAGGACTAGAGTAGGGTGCAAAATCCAGAGAGAGGTTGTCTAGGGAATACAGAGCACCTATAATGCACTTTTGTGCATTTGTGTTGATCCCATTGATACCATTGATCTGAAAATCTAGATAGCTAGGGTTCCAAAAATCTGAACATGAAGTATACAGTTCCTGTTCCTGTTTTGCATTTCCACTTCATTGCCAGAACCATGGAATAAAATAGTAAAAGTGAGACAAACTGTGTGATGGTCATGTAATTTCAGCACAGAGAAACACACTTCCTTGGCCTGTAGCTCTTTAGCAAATCTCTTAATAACATTTTATCTAGTATTCACATGACATGCAACTTCATACAGGGCACAGAGGTGTAAATTTCCAACATTTGTAATGAGTAAACCTGTTCTGCCTCCTTGTCTGGTTGAGTGAGAAACGTGGAAGAGTGTGTACTCTTTATATCCGGGTATGTTTCTCTTTTCATTTTGTGTTTTCAGTTTAACGTAAACCAACATGTCTTGCGGTTATTTATATTTATTACATAGTTATTTGTGTGCATTATTAAGGATCATCTTGTAGTTCTGATTGGTGTCTGCTCCGTGATCAGTATTAGCTGCACTTCTGTATCCAGCAATTAATCCAGCTTTACTCGCTGCTCCTAGTCGCTGAACTTCCTACAACCTTCTTTCATAACAGACAAATGAACTTTATGCTGCTTAACCTGCAAGCCACTACAACAAATTTCTTATCATTTAATTACAAACACTGCAACCTGTGCCATTTCTGTGCTTCCAGAGGTCCACCATGAACCATCCTGGTGTCCCGTCTGGTCAGAAAGGGAGGTGACCGGTGTTTGTCATGACACTGTTCTTTACCAGGGATCTGAATACACATCTGCATGTTCTGTGCATTGATGCATTCAACGGCGCAGCCCGTGAAACGGATGGAAGGAAAACAGACGTTCCTTATTTTGTAAAAGCAAAGCATTAACAGGAAGCATGACAGGGAGCTCCTGCTCTTCTGGTTGCCGTGACGTTTGCAGTGCACTCCAGTAGCGTAGAAACTACTGAGTGTGTTGCAGAGCAGCAGACAAACATCTAACTCACTTAGACTCACTTTTGCACACTAAACATAGGCAACAGCATAAGACAAATGAGGCATACACTCAGGTCAAGAAGCTATCTGCCTGAACTCTGATAATACTGAAACATTTGCTTTGGTAAAAGATTTTCTCTTACTTTTGAGAAAGCGATTGCGAACCCATTTGTTCTGCTTTCGAGCGTAGCGCCGTGTTGCCTGCTTCAGGGCCTCAATACCTGTGAGAGGGAAAGAAAGGATAACTTTTCTCATCAATACATCAATTTTATCTGCTCCCTCAGCAACGAATCCCTGAATCCGGTTGATCTTCCATCTACTTGTGTGGGAATGAGGACAAAATCTAGAACATTTTGCAAGTAATTACCAAATATATACATGCAAAATAAACACAAGCATGATACAATTCCTGGCGACGCACAGTATAAAAACAGCCATGATATTTCACTACACAAGACCTGAATCTCCCAAACCAAATATTTCCTCCACATTTCCCAATACTACTCTATCTTCTTGTTTCATGACAAAATAGTGGCAATCACTGGCCTTAATTTCCATGATTTGTGGATCAGGTTCACGTGGATTTCTCCAAGTGATAGACTACAAATGCTCATGTAGTGTGCACACCACTACAACACCAAACAAATGACAATAAACAACTAAAGTTGTGTAGTGTAGCAGAGTCTGAAATTTCCTGCCAGATCACCTACCAGGAATTATGTACAGATAGAAATAATACAGACCAATATAACTTTTTCAGATTTTGCTTTTTCCACACATAATAGCACAGCAATTTTCAGTACTACTGTGTGATGACATTCCCGTCAGCCTGTGTCTGGCTGACAGCAGAAGGTCTGGACTCCATAGCAGCTTTTATTGTCCAAGGACCGACCAAGAGGGTGTCTGACTGACATGTAAAGCAACCAATCACAGTTTATTTTATTCAGCATCATGTTTAGGGGTGTAAAAATGTAAAATTGCAAAAACAGACCGACGTTCAACCAGTTAAGAAAAGCTCATGCAAATGAATGGGTCTATACAGTGAACTTCATCATTTGGAAAATCCAGCATTTAGCTGATCCTCATAAGCGCTCATTGTCACAGTTGTAAACATGACAGCTTCCTTCTTCCATGAGGGAAGCAGTCACAACTCCTTTGTTTCCAGCCAAACTGTTGAAAAACGGCTCAAGAACGTGATGGCTAAGATTACTGTGGAAACAGCCACCAGTTGCTGTAAAAACATTTTTTTGTTGTTTTTTAGATTACATATTGATTTATTTCATAAGAAGACTATAGCATTCTCACAGGTAAAAAGAACTGATATCCATGTTTGCTGTAGCAAGCATAAAGGAGAATATTCTAGTAACATGGCTGTTGAGCTGAACTTGTTGGATGCACTTGGGGGTTGGTAAGGTAGTAGGCATACATCATGGCTAACCTTTACAAAAAGCCTCGTACAGTCAAAAGCAGCTTACGATATGTAAACAAACAAAAAATCTGTGCTCAGTGTTCTCAGGTGCTCTGTGTCATGTCTCAAAGCTCCATTTATGGTGTCTAAACGGTATCTTTAACTGCAACCTGTGCGTGCAGAGCAAGAGTGCTCATAAAAAAGAAAACAAGTTTATAAGAAATACAAGCTATTCACAAGCATGAGGCAATGAAGCAAGTGTGTAAGTGTGGATTCTCACCCTTCCAACCTAAAGCAGTTTAACTGTTTACTGTGCCTGTCTTAAACATGTTTAACCCAATAAAAAGATTCTGTTATCGGCAAAGTTCTGGGTACAGTGAAAATATTCTGCCGATTTCCATTTGTTCCATCATTGAGTGTTTGATTGTTAAGGCAAATCTGGTGAGGTGTATTGTCCTCTTTTACAATTGTTAGTGTTTACCATCTTGTGGAAAATGATGTCACCACTCACAACCTCCAGAAATTTCATGGGTACAACTGTGTAATGGAAAACAGATACTAGGCTACAGATAGCTGGAGATTCAGATACAATGCTATCTAACAGAACCGTCTAGAAATGAAACACACTAAAATGGACTCTAACAAGAAAGCATTTTATGACAAAATGCATAAAATATTGGCGTCTTACTGGGCTGTACCTTTACTCTTCAGCTTCTCACGGTCCTCTTGGCCGATATCTCCGCCAGCAGTGAGGTAGTCATGGAACTCCTTAAACCCAATAGACTGGAAGATGCCATGCTGGTAGTCCTGGCTAAAATATGGATGAAACAAACCACTGAAACAGGCAGAAATGTGTGGAAACTAAAACAATTACATAAACTCTTATTCATGCTTGATGAATTGAACTGGTGCAAGTTGTGTTGCTTTTTGTTAAATTACCTATGTAGTATGAATGTTATTAACATTCCTGGTAACTTTTTAAACAGTGGTCATGAAATTCTGAAAAACACTAAACCATTGCAGAAGCTTTGTTCTGTTGATTGCATCATGCTACCTCTAATATAATAGCTTCAGTAGCTGTTTATAAAATACAGTAAAAATGTGTTTTTTGAAAAGGACAAGCAAGATGACCAATCATTCTGTAACCAATTAGTTTTGACAAGCACAGCAGGCTTCACCTCAATAGTAACTATGGCACGGGCACCAAAAGCTGTAAACAAGTTCCTGAAAAGGTTCCTTGAGGTTGAAATGCAACTATAGACACCAGACTGCAGGATAGATTGACTATCCGTATAGAATGAATGACTGTGTATCTATGTGTACAACAGAAAGAGGGAGAGATGGGACGCTAGAGCAAAGTTTGACCTTCCTGCTTTGTGTAGGCACTGTCTGAAAGGCGAGACGATCAGCGGAAGCGAGGCAGACAAAGGCAGAACAGAGAGAAGACTGCTGGAGAAAGTGGGAGATAGAAGACTAGTGAAAGCGGAGAGGGAGAAAAGTGCATGGGTGGCCAGTTTGTGTAGCCGGGGATGGCCTGAGTGGAGACAGTAAATGATTAGTGTGGTGGTGGTGGGGGGGAGGCCAGAGTTGGGGGTGGGGCTTTGACTGGTGCAACAGAACAGCCTGCCACCAGAGTATCAATTCTCTGCATTCCCATCCATCCCAACAACACACCCACACCGCAGTGCGGCCAGTCAGCTAATATCACTGCACAACCTGCAAGCAACAGTCCAGACTATGATATCAATAATTCACTGTCTGATAGAGATCTTATTATATTAAGTTTACTGATAGGTATACACTATATAGGGCATATTGCAGCATTACACCAGCACGTAGGGACCAGTAATGAATCGACTCCTGCGTTTTAAAATGAATGACGCATCCACAGTTGTGCAAATCTACCAGCTTTAGCCTGTCTGGAGCACTCCTGCTCTTCACAAAGCTGTAATTTAATCTCTCCTTATGTCACTTTTATCTCACTCTAGCCTAACAACTTAGTAAACACACAGCTACTGCTCTAACCACATTTTACATGACTAAGCAGTTATTCTCACTCACACACCTTTTACACTTTAGTTGAAAATGAACATACTGAGAAAATGTATTCCATGAAGTGAGAAAATGTGCATCAAGCTAAATAAATTTGAGAGACTTTAACTACAGTTAATGCATATACATACCTCCAAGAGGTACTCCTCCTACTGTTTAGGTTTAATGTTATGTTTGTTTTGTCAGCAACCAAGTGCAAAAACATTAATCTGTGAGAAGAAATATTTTAGTGCTTGGTTAACTAGAGATTTATCTGCTAACATGTAATAATTTCCATCTGCAGTCTTTAACTAGGTTGACTTTGAAAGCCGTATTATGTTATTAATCCAATATTAGCACTTTATAATAAGGTTTAGCTCATATAAGTGAAATTCTGAATGAATTTGCCTAAAACTGTTTCTGTGATTAGCTCAGTTTATGCTAACCTATAGCCCTGGAGAAAATCCTTGAAGCAGCTAGGTACTAACATTAATATTACTGCTTACTTAATAACATTTTAATCTTCTCTGTTTTGTTGTTGATGTTTATTTATCATTCATTCATTGTCTACCGCTTATCCGAACTATTCCCGGGTCACGGGGAGCCTGTGCCTATCTCAGGCGTCATTGGGCATCAAGGCAGGATACACCCTGGACAGAGTGCCAACCCATCGCAGGGTACACACACACTCTCATTCACTCACGCAATCACACACTACGGACAATTTTGAGATGCCAATCAACCTACCACGCATGTCTTTGGACCGGGGGAGGAAACCGGAGCACCTGGAGGAAACCCCCGAGGCACGGGGAGAACATACAAACTCCACACACACATGGCGGAGGCAGGAATCGAACCCCCAACCCTGGAGGTGTGAGGCAAACGTGCTAACCACTAAGCCACGTGCCATGTTTATTTATATAATATAGAAAAAAAATTACATTAAGATTATGTTTCATTAGCTAGCATCCTTGGGTTCTAGCCCTGTTCAACAAACTATAGCGACATCTGTATTAGCTAGGTTAACTAATGCTCACTATTTACTTTAGAACTCTGTCTAGTTAAGCTAAGCTTCCTTCTGTTGGAGTAGGAAACATACACAAACTGCAAATGTACAAAAGACAATGTGTCCTGTGTATTTTTTGAATCCATATGACGCATGATGGTATAAAAGTACATTTGCTTGGCATTTTTGAGTTCAGGCTTGTAGCTAATTATAAAATCACTGGCAGCTAGCAGACCGTTTACAGTTAAAAGATTGTGCCAGCATTTGCATCCCTACCCAAGTCTCTGCTTTGTGTCTCTAGTGTTCCTTTGTCATTTTCAGATGATCAATGTCTCTCTTCTAGTAAACGTTGGCTGCGCAGCCAGGCACTTACTCAACTCCTCTACAGAACAGCATGTTCAAAGCCGAAGCCATGAGCAATATTAAACCAGAGAACAAACACAGACAAACTGCTCATAGTATAATAGCATAAATGTTCAAGAGAAAGTTCTTGATTGGCAAAAGCAGAGCTTTTCTGATACATATGCAGATTTGTTAATGACCAATTGCAATACATATTTTTTATTCCTTCCATAGTTATGCAATGACTTCTTGCCATGTAAAGGCTTTGCAAAGTTCATCTGCAAATTCCAATAAATACATAAATAAATAAATAAACGAAGCTCAAACAGAAACTAACAGATATCAGGTTTCCAGAGAAATAGACCTGGCACAATAACAGCAGTTAAAGTGACATCATTATTTGTCTTCAGGCCAATGTGGAAAAGTCACCAAATTCAGCGTGGAAAAAGTGGAATTATTAACATTATTCTCATCAGCCACCAGGTTAACCGTTTTCTGTTGGCTACAATCCAAATACTGACGTATAACCTCACTGACAAAGAGGTTTTAAGTTCAATCACACAATAAGAAATGTCAACTAATCAGCAAATCTTATAGATGTTTTTTTTTTTCGCTTAGTGATGTTATTTTCCTCAGTTTAATCTACACACATTGGTTCAACATCTGGTATCTTTACAGTACATACTTGTTTCTTTAAACACCTGTTCATTACGTTTTTTTATTCTGATTGTATTCCCCGCTCTACACAGGGGCTGAGAAAGAACTGTAAACTCCACACATATCTAATCATTTTGTAAATATGTACCCTAAAAGAGTTCATGATGCGCTGAAGAGGGGGTGGTACCATTCAGACATGTTGGTTGCCAATCATAAGAAACAACCTTTAGTACTGGACTAGTGACCAGTGAGCTCAATGTGGTAAACCACTTGTTACATTTTGGAGAGCGGAAAAAACACTGCTAAATACAATCTTCCGGTCCATGCACCCTTACCACATTACCACCGCCAGCAATAATAGATATGTTTAACTACCTGCCAATTTACACCATATGGATATACAATTAAGCAGATTCTCCTTCACATTGAAACCCCTTTAAGTCTCACTTTCAGGTCTTGATTTCATTTTTGCTGGACTTCTGGAAGAATTCAAGTCTCAGTCAAGCTGGCCACAAATCCTAATCTTCTGAACCTGAATATGTAAAAAAAAGTCAACACTGTAAGTGTTCTTAAAGGAAGGTTTGTTCATCCCATTGAAGGAAATGCAGCTTTGTTCACTCCCTTTACATTATGCTAGAAGAATTTGACAGTGACAGGATGGGACATGTTAAACGCTCAGAACCTAGAAAACAAGTTCTGCTTATTATAGCACTTGATCCTTTAAAAAACACTACTTTAAGAACATCATGGCCCTGTTCTAGATTTGGGTGCATCTACATCATGAGCCTTGTAATAGATTTCCAGTATTTTGAAATGGACATGACTTTTTTGTTGTCTGTTTACATATGTGTAAGACCTGGCTCATTTGATTTCCATAATTACATTATTCCCCTGCTCGGGTAACAGCTTTATGAGCAGTAGCATCACCAAGGTTGTAAAAGGTCAGTGATAACATTGTGGTCTTCAGCCTCTTTGTTTTTTGCCTTTTAGACTCCTCATCTGTCAGCTCAGCTTTTTGGGTGATAAAAGAATATTCCAACGATGTTACATTATTTAAACAAATAAAAGAAAACAAAACAGGTTAGTTGACAGTGACTTCACATCGACACCCATTTCAGGTGCTTCATTAACGACAAACATGCTAGTGCATATTTAGCGTTCCAGCTATGCTAGGATTGGTTAATCTGAGATGTTATGTCAGATATTTTCACACGACCTAGAATGGATATGTGCGGGTGTACATGAGAAATTTTTGTGTACCTGCTGAAGTGCTGAAAGCTCGACTGAGGTATTAGTAGATAGTGATGGTTGAAAAGCATTGACTGGAAAACCAGGAAAGTAAGGTAGGGCTTCGAATTGGTCAATTTAGGAATGATGGCTACACAAACTGAACCCCAAACAGTTAATTACCTGTTGTCCTGGACTTTCTTCTCATTGAAGCGCCGGTGGAAATCTTTCAGTTCGTTAATCAGCCCTAAAGACAACATCTGATCCACACGCTTGTCCAGCCTCTCATCTAAAACTACAAGTGAAGGAGATTGAGAACAACAAGAAAGAAAATGACAAAGAAAGTGGTCATCATCATCCACGGATCTAGGTAATCAACCTAGTTTGGAGGATCCATCATACCATCCATGTTGGAGTGGAGCCAGAAGATGCAGGGATTTAAGAAACGCAGAGGACCTCCAAGACCATCTGCCCCATCTTGCTCTTTCTGCTCCTTCAGCAGAAGACTGTGCTTAACTCCTGTCTCCTGGTAAACCTGAAGACTCCTGTAAATCAATTCAAACACCATTCATTAGAATTATTTAATACATACATACAGGAATATACTACATATAGGAAAGGAAATATAAAAGGCTCCACTCTGTCATGGCCATTTAAAACCATATGGCCAAGAGTGTAACAGTCTAAAACAATTTAGTCTATTCATATTCAGGGGGTGTTCCTCTCTTGCCTATCCAAGTGACACTGGCCAGTCATAGCCATCTGTTAGCTCAAGTGAAAGGTAACTTGTCTAACTTATTAGCATGTACTACATGTTAGCTCTTGCAAGTGTGTGCTTAGACAGGTCAGTTCCTCTATGATGTTCTCCAAAGCAGTTGTAAGATGCGATGGCTGGCTTCACATGTCTCAGAGGAAAAATGCTCTTTATCTCCTTTCCAATTCGGTAGCTGTAACTAACTAATAAGCTGGAATTAGCCATGACTAACACTTGGAAATGCTCAAACTAATCATAATTGGACGGTAAATGAAGCCTAGCCTAGAAATATAGGCATCTGTTAATAAAGCTTTTTTTAATGTCCTTCATTTATCAACATTATGTAGCGCATGCATGCCACTACTTATTTTTATACAGACACACCTGCACTTGACCATATATGGTAAATAGGTACTACTTCAAATGATAGCCAAAAAGGGTGTTTTTTTTCCAAATCAAATTTTTTTGATAACGTTACAGAAAAATACAGAAAATCTTTTTCTTTTGAAAATAAAAAATGTATGTATAAAGTGGATAGTTATTCTGTAGTATTTTACAGTTCTGTGAGTTTGGGAATTTCAGTTAATTTATTAAACATCAGCTGCACGATTACAGAATGAAAACTGCTAGGATTTATATAAAGGAATTAATTTTCCGATGATGCTTTATCTGCAACATGAATCCAGTCAAGCTATTGATGTTGGGAAAGCCAGACATTCTTAAAAGTCTAATTTTGCACGTGTCTGTCGTGCATTGTTTCATGTGCCTGATTAAAGGTCAAGAAAAACTGTCACCCAACACTGCTAGTCGAAATTCTACTCAGTGTTAGTTGGGAAATACTGCTGTGGCACCAATATCTCGCTAGAATGTGTCTGTAGCCAAAATTATACGACTGAAAGGACATGGTATGTTTTTTTTGGACAGATGCAATTTTCTCAGTAGAGGAATTCGAGGAATTTGTAACTGCTGATAAATCACTCTGAGCATTCAGTCCAGTCTCTGAAACATGCTGAATCTCTGAATGGGTCAATGTGAGACATCCTCCAATACAGCGAGATAAGCCATGCTGCATATTTTATACATACACACAGCTCTCATAAGAAAATCTTTTCATATTTCTAAACCTAAAATCTCTTCCAATCTTTAAGCTCTGGTTTCAATCATAGACAAACAAAACAATCTTTTTATGTTAAAAGCACAGATCTGGTTAACTTTATTGCTTGCATTTGTTAAATACACATCCAAAAGAGCTCGAGCCTTAGTTTTTTTGTTAATCTCAGAAACATCTGAGCACAGATATTAAGAAGAGGCATGACTTTGCTCTATGAATGAAACCCAACAGCCAGCTTGCTACCACTTTGCCTGTCTGTGTAGCAGACGATATGACAGCTGAGCAGCTGCCACTGTGTCAGAAGACTCTGTTCCTATAGTCAGTGAAAGGAAATTTCAAAAGCAGTAGATCTACTACTGAGGGATTGAGGGACTGGGACTCTCCCCCCCTAAAACATGATGGCATCAATTAGACAAAACACAGAGAGCCAGATTCGCAACCCCCCCAAAAAAGTGGTGTTAATTGGCCCCATGATGGTGATTAAAACCCAACCAATGCATCCGGAAAATGAGTGTTTGTAGTGTACAGCAGGCTGGTGCTGCCGGAGGCAACTGTTTCACACAGGTGGGGAGACAGATTTTTATAGACTGGTGCCAGAATTCAACACAAAAAATGGGTTCAGGGTGGAGGGAAATTCATCTTGATGGATTAATACAGCCCTATGTTCTCATTATGGGGTACATTGTATATATGTAAGTATATTACTGCCTATTATATTAATAAATAGGTGATCACAAATTCATTCTTTTTTCTAGACAACAACTATAAGCTATATCATTATATATAGTATTTTTTAACAATGTCTGATAACCTGTGTCTCATATTCTAACACCACTGTGCTGTACTGAACTGAACTGTTGTACTCTTTTAAGCCACACCATTTTACCAACACTAAAAAAAGTTTATTTAATAAAGAATGACACACTTAATGGCCACATCAATGAAAGAAATTACTTTCGCCTATGCTCCAATGGCTATGAACAGTCTTTCCTGCACCAGCCTCTGTTTTCTCTCTGGAGTTTGTCAAGTTACCAAGAAACCATGAAACCTTTTGTCCTGCAAACTTAGCTACAGTTTTAATCCGTTATTGTTGGTGAGATAAGTACCTTGCTGGAAACCAACTCAGACAAGTTAACAAGAGAACTCTTAATGTATAAATCTTGGAACACATAATACTGTATTTAGTACCCTGAATTTATTTTCTTAAATAATTAAAAAAAAAAAAAATGATCAAATAATCAATCAATTAATAAATACCTAATGATGAAATTAATGATAAATTGATGGACTTTCCATCACCAGACCCAATCTGGTTACACCTATTTCTCAAAGAGATAAGAACTACACTTTTAGTGTGATTGTGGGTCAAAAATTGTTACTCACTTAATGAATACTGCTAGTAAAGATTTTGTAGATTGTTCTTTTTTAATGGAAACTCCTAGTGTGGAGCTGCCAATCGCAGCTCCTGAAAAGCCAGCATCTTTTAGAACTAATTTCCAGCTCTAGTTTATGTTCATGAACAGACAGATGTGATGGACTGGGCGTATTCAGTTAAAGTTGTCATTAAACTTTGCAGGGCAGCAGAGGAATATCAGCAATGATAGCTCTAGCTAAAATGCAACTAAAGAGCTCCACTGCATACCTTGCAATCTTACGTGCATCATTAGGGTGTAACATGGCTGCCATTTCAGGGTCCACGTCCTTCAGGCGTTTGTGAAGTTCAGGACCTCCCAGCTTCTCCAGCTCAGCTTTTGGAATGGAGGAGCCAGTCTGAAATTTCTCCATCCCATGCTCCTGTAAAATAAATAAGCTCTAAGCATCTGAGCAGTCACAATACTGTTCTACAAATGGTCCAAACAGCGTAGATCAGAGGTGTCCAGCCTTGTCCAGAAAGAGTCTGTGCAGGTGCAGGTGCAGGTTTTATTCCAATCAAACAGGAGCCACACCTGATTCCAGCTGTTTAATCAGCTTATCTTGACTTTCAATAGACTCATGTGTTGCTTCTGCTTAGGTGGCATGAAAACCTGCACCCAGCACGACTCTTTCCATAAAAGACAGGACACCACTGGAACAGATGTACATATGCACCATATATTTACCCCAGTGTCAACAAGAACTTTCCATAAAATAGACTCGATGTAGTAGTTTGTGCCGCCAACAATGATTGGGAGTTTCTTCCGGCGATGTATGTCCTCAATGTGTTGTGTTAAGGAGGCAGACCATAATTAACATCATAGAAGTCTTCATTAATATGAGGAAATACGCTATAAAAACCCTTTGGTGCATATATAACTACAAAGTGTGGTTTGTGGTTTGAGATATGAGAAACATTTCCTAGAAACACTGACTTGTTTTTGTAATCATTATTACCATTAAAATTATTTAAAATGTGCAAGTTTGACATTTCCTTCTGGTTTTTTTCTTAATGTTTGTACTTTTTCCTATTTTGGCTGAAAAGTACAATTTCTGACAACCTGAAATGTTAATAAATATAGTTAAAGCTAAATAATACTTCTAATACTAATACTAATATATGCTATGATATAAATATTAACCAAGTCAAACATACTGTCTTCTTCTTCTTCTTTCGGCTTTTCCCTTCAGGGGTCGCCACAGCGAATCATCTCTCTCCACCTATCCCTATCTTCCGCATCCGCAACACTTGCACCCACTAGCTTCATATCCTCATTAATTCCATCCATATACCTCCTCTTTGGCCTTCCTCTTTGCCTCCTGCCTGGCAGCTCCATGTCCAACATTCTCCTACCAATATACTCACTCTCCCTCCTCTGAACATGTCCAAACCACCTTAATCTGGACTCCCTAACTTTGTCCCCCAAACATCCAACATGAGCTGTCCCTCTGATGTACTCATTCCTAATCCTGTCCAATCTTGTCACTCCCAAAGAGAACCTCAACATCTTCAGCTCTGCTACCTCTAGCTTTGACTACTGTCTCTTCCTCAGTGACACTGTCTCTAAACCATACAGCATGGCCGGTCTCACCACTGTCCTGTACACCTTCCCCTTGATTCTCGCTGATATTTTCTGATCACACAGAACTCCCGACACCTTTCTCCACCCATTCCAACCTGCCTGCACTCGCTTCTTTACCTCTTTCCCACACTCTCCATTACTCTGGACTGTTGACCCCAAGTACTTAAACTCCTGTACCTTCTTCACCTCTTCACCCTGTAACCTTACTGCTCCACTTCCCTCCCTTTCATTCACACACATGTACTCAGTCTTACTACGACT